>JAMXBC010000549.1:0-18722 GCA_024138005.1 Lumnitzera racemosa
ATCCGTCAAGGTATTGTTTAAGTTTTGCATTTCTTGTCAAGTTCAAATTAGTCGACAAAGTCAACAAAATCAATTGAAAAAACAACTATCTTACTCCTTAATCATGTTAATCTGTATTGTAACAGAACCGTATTTGGGTTTGTCTTCTAAATAGTTTATCAAGATCATAACAAACCGTGTTCGATTAAGTTGTTTTGTCTTATATGAGAAGAGATTATCAATTTTCAGTTATGAAATCAAAGTCTATAAAATTACATGATTCTGAATCCCCTTTTTTCAAATTATTTCTAAACAAGTTTGCGAGATATTTTGCTAATTAAAAAGTTTCTCTAATTTAAATAATTAAAACACTGCCTATTTGTCATGATCGATATATAGTGAATCGCAGTCATTTACTATTATTACCGTACTTCTGAAGGATAAAGTCTCACGGATTGGTGAAAATATGGTTATGACCAATCCTCTAAAATACAACATTTATTTTCTTATGATGTAGATTTTCAGCAAACAATTTGAAGAGCCTATGTGTTACAATAATTATAAATACTATCAGTAAGGGGGGGACATACCATTGCAATGTCCAAAAAAACCAAAACGTAAATCGTGTAAAATGAGAATATATCCTCTAATAATATATGAATCTACAAGCAACTAACAAACACACCCCAAGATAATATTGATTATTAAGAAATATGCCAGAAATAGTTAAGTTTAAAATTCAAAAGAACCTACGTCACGAGAGAGAGGGAAACATGGTTATGTGCAAGTTTCAAAAGGACGCTAGCCATTAGGATTTTCTTAAGGTTGATCTAATTTGTTCCCTAAATTCTAGTACATCAAATCAAACACATATTGAAAAGGAAAACATGTCTGTAACAATTTCCTAGGTTTTTCTCTCTTCTTTTTTTTTTTTTTTGTGTAAAATCTGTGAAGCCGTGCACCTAGATTTATTTTGAAAGATTTGTTATTAAAAGAATGTATATAGCTCCTTTAAGTCTTCCTATTTGATTCTACTAAATGATGGTAGGTGTTGAAATCCATAGCTTATTAATGTACTAACTACTACGTCATTCTAAAGTGGTTTCTCAGATTAAAAATGTTGTAGCTATTTAGCTTAAAGCTTATACTTTGTCATCCGTATATGACTCATCCGTATCCATCAATTGTATAAAAATGGCGACAATAATTAATGAAGAGGACTATTGATAGTTTCTTAAGCAGGAAATTAAGAGTCTTATTTCAATTCAGTGGCTCAAGAGGACATGGCTGGTGTCAAAACTAGCATGGAATGGAGCCATCAGAGAAGTGCACGGTCAGGTATACATTCGTGTACTCATGTTATGGACCTCCCGAAATGAGCCGTTCTTAGGAGGTTCCTAAAACCTAAAAACGAAAGCCCAAGCCCACTAAAAGCTTCTAGATGATGAAAAACTCTAGAAGGTTCCAGAGAAGTCTAGAATCTTGTATAGTAGTAAGTGGGGGTAGTGAAGGTAGTAATTGGGAATCAATTGTAACCATTAGATCGAATTGATCTTAATCATTAGATTGTAAAGGCTTTCTGTATATATAAGGGTATTCCCCTCAGATGTAACACACAAGTTATTTGAGTAAATACAGTATACTATCAAAGTTTCTCTCTTTACTTTCTCTCTCTAACATTATGAGTGTGTTACAAGCTGACTTAGCCTTCCTTAATGAGGTTACGAACGCTAAGTGCTGCATGGATCGAGTGACGGAATCCGCCAGTGACAAGTGGTATCAGAGCCTGAAGAAAAAGAAGCTGCTTGTGGAGAAAATGTCATTCGCAGGAGACAACAACACTTCAATGGTCGACGAGTTGGCTGACCATGATGATCACCATGTTACCAGGCAAAGAACTAGGTCCCGGAACTTGCTGAACTCCCTCCTTAATAGGATGGATAGAGCGGAGTTGAGCATTGCTGAAGCGAAGGAAAAATTCGATAAATCACAAGGCAACCTTGAAGAGATGGAGGAAGAACTTCTAGGCAAGTTGCAAGGAGCATTGAATCAAGCCATTGATGAGCTGAAGCAGCGTGATGAGACGATTGAGGGGAAGAATGAAGTACTCCAAGCTCGAGTCATTGCTTTAGAAACTAAGGAGGACGGTTATGAAGCCAAGATGGATGCTATAATGACGGCCATGCGCCAAGAGATTGAAGAACTTAAGAACCAACTAGCAGCATGTCGAGCGGTAATGGTAAGTGGAGTGACCATCCAGTCTGCTCATAGGATCGATGTCCCCAAGCCCGAACCTTTCAATGGGATACGATCTGCCAGGGAGGTAGACAACTTCCTTTGGGGAATAGAACAATATTTCAATGCTGTAAGAATCTTGGATAACCTCGAAAAGGTATGTACTGCTGCTATGTATTTGAAAAATTCTGCTATGGTATGGTGGTATAAAAGGGCAAACGAAATCAATACTTGGCTAACTTTGTACATGAGATCAAGGGGCAGTTCTCTCCCTAAAATGCTGCTAAAGAAGCGAAGGTAAAGTTGCGTCACCTAACTCATAAGGGTGACATCAAGCAATATGTGAAGGAATTCTCAAATTAATATTGGAGATCCCAGACCTTAACCAGGATGACGCTCTAGTGATGTTTTTAGATGGTCTGGAACCTTGGGCAAAGTTAGAGTTAGATTAAAGGGGAATAGAAGACATCTCTAAGGCCATAGCAATTGTTGAAGGCCTAACGAGTTCAAGAAGACAGAACATAAGATCCTAATAGGAAGGTGGAAGGGGGAGTTTGAGAAGGAAAGGAATAGGAAATCCTTAAGAGGAAAGCCTAAGATGGAAGAGAGAAATCATGATCGGGGAAGGACTCATGAAGGAAAAGATGGGGAACGATGGAAGCCTCGAGAATTGAAGTGCTATTTTGCAATGGGCCCCATTATGCTAGGGAATACCCAAAGAAAGATTGGTTGGCAACAATTATGGCAGATGAAAGCTCCAGTGAAGAGGATGAGGCCAAACTGGGTTCGGTATGACTACTTAGTGCTAATGAAAATGCAGGAGAAGCGAAAGGGGTTGATGTACACTGAGGTAATAGTTGCTGGCAAGAAGTTAAATACCCTTATTGATACAGGGGCATCTCATCTGTTCATCTCTGATGTAGCAGCAAGTAAGATTGGAATAGAGGTGGAGAAAACCAAGACATGGCTCAAGACGGTAAACTCAAAGGAAGTCCTTACTACTGGAGTCGCCAGGGAGATAGAGCTCTATATGGGAGGGTGGAAAGGGAAAGAAACCATCGAAGTAGTACCTATGGATGACTTCGAATTTGTGATTGGGATGGAATTCTTAGATCGTATAGATGTACTTATTGTTCCTCGTGCAGACTGTATATGTATTCTCGAGACCAACTCTCAATGTGTGGTGCTCATTATAAGGAAAGTTGGTCAAGCCACAAAATTTCTTTCCGCTATGCAGCTAGCGAAGGGCTTAAAGAAGAATGAAGTTACGTACCTAGCTACATTAAAGGGGGAAATAAGAGATAGAGGATTAAGAGGTAATTCCACATCGAGTGGGGAGTTGCTAGAAGAATTCAAAGACATCATGCCTAAAGAGTTGCCAAAGAAGCTATCACAAAGAAGGGAAGTGGATCATGCGATTGAGCTAAAACCAGGTACAAAGGCCCTTGCTACTGTTCCTTATCGCATGCCCCTAAAAGAATTAGAAGAATTGAGGCGACAATTGAAGGAGTTGTTGGAAGCTGGATTCATCCAACCGTCAAAGGAACCTTTTGGAGTTTCAGTTCTCTTTCGGAAGAAACAGGATAGGCCCCTCCAGGTGTGTATTGAGTATAGGGCCTTGGATAAGGTCACTAAGAAGAATAAGTACCCTATTCCTTTGGTATCAAACTTATTCGATCGAAGGGGAGAGGCAAGATACTTTTCAAAATTGGAGCTACGACTGAGATATGGAGATGAGTCCAAAAACACTTGCGTTACAAGCTATGATGCATTTAAGGTTCTTGTTATGCCATTGGGGCTTATAAACGCCCCAGCTACTTTTTGTAGTCTTATGAATAGGTATTAGCACCATTCTTGGATCATTTTGTTGTGGTTTACTTGGATGACATCATGAATTATAGCAAGCCTATGGAGAAGCACCTAGAGCATCTTCATACAAATTGCTTAGCCTTAAGGGAAAATAAGTCATATGTAAAGCTGAAGAAATGTCCCTTTTGCAAAGAAAGAAGTGACCCTTTTAGGGAATGTAGTAAGAAAGGGGAAGATCAAAATGGACGAAGAGAAGATACAGGCTATTCGAGAATGGAAAGAACCTACTAAGCCTACCGAATTGAAGTCATTTCTTGGCTTAGTAGGTTATTGCAAAAATTTCATATGTGGATACTCTTGAATGGCTACCTCCTTAACGGATTTACTCAAGAAAGATGTCTTATGAGTATAGAAGGAAAATCGATAAAAGGCATCTGATACCCTGAAGGAAGCAGTCATTAAAGAACAAGTTCTTACGCCCTCTAATTTTGGTGAAGTATCTGAAGTATGCATGGATGATGGTGATTATGCCATTGGTGAGGTTTTGATGCAGGAAAACCATCCAATAGCCTTTGAGAACCAAACGTTGAACGATATAGAGAGGCGATACCTAGGAGATGAGAAGGAAAAGACAGCTGTAGTACATTGCCTTCAAGTTTGGAGACACCTTGTAAGTACAAGTCAGTGGGGCTGGTCTAAGTTATTGGATGTCATACAGCTCTCTTTCAATCTACAAAAGAATGAGTCCATCGGACAGAATCCTTTCGAGATCATCCTGAGAAGGCAACCCTTAACTCCTCATACAGTGGCAATAGGATATACGGGGTCCAGCCCTTCCGCATATAAATTTGCAAGGGAATGGCCAGAAAATCATGACTTAGCTCGGACATACTTAGGCTAAGCTATCAAGAGAATGAAGAAGATGGCAGACAAAAAGGGGAGGTCGATGGAATATCAGGTAAGTGACCAAGTGCTTGTTAAGTTACATTTGATACAACGTACGAAGGGACAACTACATAAAGGTCTAATGAGTCGCTGCGAAGGTCCATTCTCAATTGTGAAACGGGTAGGGCGAGTATCTTACAAGTTGGAACTTCCATCTAAACTGAAATTCCACCCGGTTTTCCACATGAGCATGCTAAAACCATTCCACAAAGATAGGAAGACCCTACAAGAGCTATATCACAAAGGCCCCAATAGGAGTACGGGGTTTATTTGATAAGGAAGTAGAAGGGATCATAGCTGATAGACATGTGAAGAGATGTGGACAAACTTCCAGACATGAGTATATGGTAAGATGGAAGGGAAAACCAAAGAGTGAGGCCAGTTGGGCACTAGCCGAAGCACTGTGGCGATTTAAAAACAAGATTCGATAATTCCACGATGAAGGAGCGACGAGGGCGTCGCCGGATTGAGCGGGGGAGAATGTTATGGACCTCCCGAAATGGGCCATTCTTAGGAGGTTCCTAAAGCCCAAAGACGAAAGCCCAAGCCCACTAAAAGCTTCTAGATGATGAAAAACTCTAAAAGGTTCCAGAGAAGTCCAGAATCCTGTATAGTAGTAGGTGGGGGTAGGTGAAGGCAGTAGTTGGGAATCAATTGTAACCATTAGATCGAATTGATCTTAACCATTAGATTGTAAAGGCTTTCTCTATATATAGGGTTATTTCCCTCAGATGTAACACATAAGTTATTTGAGTGAATACAGTATACTATCAGAGTTTCTCTCTCTAACATTGTGAGTGTGTTACAGGCTGACTTAGCCTTCCTTAGTGAGGTCAAGAACGCTAAGTGCAGCACGGGGTCGAGCGACGGAATTCGCCTGTGACACTCACACGTCTAGATTTGTTGAAGGAAGAGGAAAACATTCTTGGTTAACAGACACACCATCGTGTAGACTGTACACACTAGTGTACAAATTTAAATGTTGTATTTATTTTAATCACGGATTTGCCATTAGTTTAAGGTTTCTTTACATATATATAGTTTCTTATTCATTGTAACAACAGATATGAATTTACTAATTGAATGAAATACTAGAGAGTTTCTCTCCATTCCCATTCTTCTTATTAATGTGTGTGTGAGTGTGTGTATATATATATGTACATATGTATGTATGTATATATATATCTCAAATCTTTTAAAATTGTAGTGAATAATTCTTTGGTTGAATCAATTACGCGTCATATTAGTCGATTTGATTTAAACTTTTTTTTTATTCAAATTGTGTGCCGTACAAATTAGAATCAAACAGAAACCACCAATTGATCTCATGCATTATATCGAATGAGGTGATTGTAGGATGGATCTTGATGGTGCGTTATGTCCTATGAGAGGTTAATCATATCCTTTTATTTTTAGCATTCACATATATAGAAAAGCCATAAAAATATACCTTTTCCTAAAATTAAGTCCTTACAATCTCAAAAGGGTAGAACCTTTGTCTATTGCACTACCTTAAATGGGTCCATCCCGTATCAACCATGTAAGCCAACTAAACTCGTGCTAGTCTAGCCTTTAATAGATTTAATTGAAAATGAATGAAATTAATAAACCTTCTCCCTTAAAATGTCTCAACATTATTTACCACTCTCTAGCATTTTGAATTAATTGTTAAAGTAGAAAACATTAAGAAACAAGATACAAAAGACATTCTACTACTAGCATGATAATTTTGTGTAATTGAATAATCATTTTTACCTATTAACTTGAGAAACTATTGTGCCTAATTTCTCTACAACCATTAGGGCTTACTGATATTTGGGGATGGGTCCTTCTTGTAGAGAAGAAATAGGAATGGAAGGTTTCTAGCACAACTAGAAGGCAAACCGAGAATATGACTCACCAAGTTTTGTAATTGGCTCTCACCATATACCTAATATGACTCATGATGGTGGTAATGAGGGCACTCTCCATAATTCCCAGCCAAAATAGGAGTAAAAGATAAAGTTCAAGCACAGTGCAATGAGTTAGAGAGGAAAACAAATTTCATTAATGAAGAAGAACATACATTGGTCCTTATATACCTACTAATTTAGAGCAACTTACTAAAATAGGAAAATAACAACAAGGATACAAATTAAGAGGAATATACATGTAGAGATGCTAGGGTACAAAAGGGATATCTAGAAAGGAAATCCCATTGGCAAAAGTTGGCACTAGTGCAGGTCTTGAGTTGGCTTAGTCGCATCTTGCTGATAGATTTGCAATTGAGTTGATCAGCTCGAATTTTAAGAGAGGTGGAAGCTCATTGTTCCTGAGCTACTCCTACTCAGGTCAAGATTAGGGTAGAGGTTCATTGGCCTTTATAACCTAGAAACAGCTCGGCAAGTAATGAGATGAAAATCCTCTAACATGGTTCAACTTTTCCTTCCAAAACCTGGCTTGCCAGAGCTTGAAGTCCTTTAAACCTTCTCCTTATGATAGGAGTAGAGCTTGGTAACGTAGGCCGAGAGGTCAGTAGAACCAGGCCGTAGTAAGGAAAGGTCAGATTCTCATTAGAAATGGACTTTTCTTTCTTTTTTCTTTCTTTCCTTTTTTTTTTTTTGCAATTCAAAGAACATAATCCATAATTACTTTAGGATTAATACATCCTCTTCAATTATGCACTATTGCCATAACACAATATTTATTTGATTAAAAAAGGGTATCAAGTGTCATGTATATATATATAGATATATGTATATATATATATATATATATTATGCTTAAACGAGGAAAAAGTTACAAATTCACCATGAGCATTTTATAAGTTGTATGCTAGGTTTTCTCATTTTTTGATGCTAAATAGACCTAAAACATCATTAGTAGACAAAAATCTCATCATAATTAATGAGATGTCTCGCTTTTATGTTTTAAAGGTACAACAAATTTGGAAACCCAAAGGAAAGGGAAGAAATTCCAAAGTTTAGATATTAAGCTATTTTATGAGACTTGACATCATACCCTCCATTTAACTATTGATAGAAATCATCTATTGAACATTAATATACAGATCAAATAAAAAGGAGGATTCATGTAAAAGCAATTTGACATCTACATAAGACTTGTGTAAGTAAATACTTATTGAATAATAAACCATATAGAGACATGAATTTCTATGTAATCTTTTATGAATTTATGAATTTTGAATCATACCGCATTATGATTACCCATTCTTTTGTTTATTGCTTTCATAACTTTCTCTTATCCTTAAGAAGAAAAGGTTTATAAGGAGTTAGCTTTGATGATTATGCATAAGCGATAAAAGAGTAAATATAGAAATAGATTATCAATTATGTGTTCGAAGTTTAAACCATTTATTTGGAATGCTAGATAAATAACTTAGTCAGTACTCGCATTAATTATGGGCATTAAAAGAAAAACATTTCCGAGAGGTTTACGGTCGTGAACATTGTTGTAATCTTTTCACAAGCATAGAATTGAGAAAATAAATTTACAAGAGATTCACGGCCAAGATTATGGATGTAAACATAGGGCATGATCTACAACAATGAAGAAAAAATTAAGTACAAGAGGTCTATGGCCATAAATCATGGCCGTGAACCTTACTTATGATTTTTGCACTAGTAAAAATCATAACATTTCATGATATAAGGTTTAGATTAATTTGTAACTAATTTTTGTCCAATTAAATGGATATGATTTCATTATTGAATCAACATAACTCTTAATGAAAGGTTATGTACCTTCAAAGTATACATTATAAATGAATGTTTGCAACTCTGTTTTTCTTCTTTCTTTTTTGTGGGAATTTTCATTTAATTTTTTTGCAAATTCTCCTTCTTTAAACACTGTGAAAATAAATTCTTCTTATCTATGTTCAACATGTAGTTTGATGTATTGATGTTTGCTATTCATACACCAAGATTTAATTGTATCTTGGGAATTCCGCACTTAAAATCTCATAGTGAACTAAGTGTAAGATCATAAATTCTCTAAGGAAAGTGATATCAATCGTGTCTTTAAGTCCCATTCATTTACTAGACTATATTCATATTTCCTAACAAAGAACTCTTGATGGCCATTGTATAAGATGATTCTAAGTTCTATGTGTTATGTGGTAAAATATGTTAAATATATAAAATTAATTCATGAAATTAAATTTAATAATAACCTTATTTCTAGTAAGTAAATCACATCTCCTTTCATTTGGAGATGGTGATGTATCATAGATATTGTTCAAGTTGCATTTCCTATCAATTTTGAATTATTATTAAGAACGTATAGGTTTGATTTTAAAATGTTATCTACTTTTTTTTTTCAAATTCAATTGTGTTTCTTATTGAAGCCAAATAATATTTCAATTATCCCAATCATGTTCGTTTTGCACTTATCTCCATTGATAATCTCTAAGTCATTGAATATCGTGCTCAAATATGCTATGTTCGCATTTGAGATGAAGATTATTAATTTTGCCATCTCTATATCAAAGTATACAATATAATCGATTATATGATTTTGAATTTTCTTTGGATTCTTTTAACAAGTTTCCAAAATATTATGTTAAATTAAAGAGGGCAAGTTTCTAGCTTAAAGTGCATGTTTATTGTCCAACTAAATATAGAGTAGATTTTCATCATTTATTGTTACTATCTTGATTCCAAATGATGAAGCCTCACAAGTTTAAGAAGATATAGTTGCAATATTTATGTGCTTAAGATGTGTATTTGTCATGGCCTAATTCAGAAGGGCCCAAACTTAGGAGGTTCATTCAAGTCCAAACTAGATAATCTAGGATATTAGATCTAGAAGATTCTAGAATAGGTGGTAAGTATGGTAGGTGGATGCATTTAATGTAAAGATAGATAGGATTCAATTGTAACTACTAGATTGAATTGATCTTAGCCATCCATCTCAAAAGGCTTCTTGTATATATAAGGGAGATCCCCTTAGTTGTATTCATTCAGTCATTTGAGTAAATATTATTTACATCAAAGTTTCTCTCTCTAAACTCTATGAGTGTGTTACAGGCTGACTTAGCCTTCCACAATATGATCAGGAGTGCTAAGTGTCGTATGGGTATGAGTGAGGGAATCTGCTCGTGACAAGTGATATTGGAGCTAAGTTAGAGACTACTTGTATGGAAGATGTCGTCTGGAGATGACAACAACATTTCGATGGTTAAGGAATTGGTTGCCCAGGATGACTACCTATCACGTCCCGAAGCAGTAGAGTCATAATAGTTCCATCGTGCAAACCATTCTAAGATAGAAGCTGACCATACAGCCATCATCTTAGACCTAATTTACACAAAATATCAACGACTAACACGCTTTAAAGTAAACAGTTCATAAATTAAATAAATTGTTTACTTATGAATTTAAGAAAAATAAATATTCACATTAAATTAATCTAAGTGTATTTACAAGATTTAGAAATCTAATCACAATCTAATTAAGTAATTTGTAAAACTAATACTAAAAGCTTTAAAATAAATCTAACTAGAGAATGAATTTGGTCTTTTGTTTACATCCTTACTCCCCAAGATCCTACAGTTACTAGCATCAAGGTGATTATAGACCGCTTCATCGCTAGCACCTGCAACAACGGTTATAGGAATATGAGTAACCACAGCTCAATAAGTCAAGACAGAAACTCAAAACCATACAACAAACACATACAAGATTAATGACTAAATCACTTAGTTAAATGCTATGCAGGTACAAGCAAATGCCATCGCACGATGTTATTGGACTTGTCATGAGATTGGAGAAATTGCACTCACTTTAATCTGGGCTGAGGAGTTACCATTAATGCAACAGCTTACGACCAAACCCAAGTTTGTTCAATGGAGACACTGCTCTTCCCACAACTACCTTCAAACCATTGACTTCACCCTTGCTGCGACCTCCTCACCTATTACTTAGTTCGACTAAGGATGAAGAAGGGACTAATTATGCTATCCAGTACTATCCCTTTAGAAGGGGTCGGTATTTGGTCGGAGATCCTAATATTCCCTTAATGAGTTTTTGTGCATGCTCAATTTATATTTATAAGTCATATATTTAGTTAGGTCCAATTTAGAGTGATTAATCATTTCATACAAATCATACAATATAAGTCAAAGCAGCACATCAAATCATATCATCAACTTAAAACAAGCACAATTTCAAGCCTCCAAAATGCAACACTGTATTAATCCCAACTTACTTCAACTCCCCGTTTGCTCACTCGAGGTGCGACGTGCTTAATTGATCTCTAATGATCCTTATAATACCAATGTTGTCTTAGTTTTCATATAACTATTATAAATTAGTTTTTATCCTATAATACTTATTGTTATCTTTGGTTTAGGGTTCAATATGTCCAATTATCTAGGTTCTCAAATCTTTTACAATTATTTTGGGTTTAGGGCTAGGTTCAAGTTCAGTTTTTGACTCAATTTCTAAATTAGATTCTAGTTCAATTTTAAGTATAGTTTCATATACAAATCTTGGAAACTCATTTCAACCTATAATGTAAAATTAATCACATTATTTTCGGTATCCTCAATATTTTTTTTGGTCTTTAACCAATGTTCCAATCCGTACGGTACATTCTAATCTTGATTTAACTACCGAATTTACCTCCCAATGTGAGAAAATCTTACATTTTTCATATAATTACCATAATTTAAGTTTCCTGCCAGATTTTATATATATTCCTATTATTAGTATAATATCAATTTTTATTCTAATATTTTCTATTTATTATATTTTCAATATTTGTATATTATATATTATTACCTATTATGTACATAATATAAATCTAAAATTTCTATCATTCCAAATATCATCTCCCAACATCAATCAACATTTTAAATCTAAATCATCATAAATCAGATTTTTCACCTAATTACCCTAAATTACAAAATTAACTTAAAACATACCATTTTTACCTATTGCATATATATTACACAATACCCTAATAATTACATCTAACACCTTATATGTTACAAGTATCATACTTAATTAGATTTCAACATCCTAAAACAATAATTATACACTAAATTAGTAATTAACTATTTAATTACTTAATTAACCCTAAATCATCAATTTTATGCATCATTTTAAGGCTTAAAAATTATTAAAAATTTTCAAAAATTAATTTTTGAAAATAGACTTCATGGAACTGTTATATATCACCTAAATAGTCTACACAAAAATTTTGAGTTCAAAACTACATTCCTAAGCCTATTTATTTCCAATTCAAAATATATTCGGTTTTGCATGATTTCTAAAGACAGTATATTTGTAGACATAAATTCATCAAAATAAAATTTTTTTCCTAAATCTACATACTAAAATATTCTAGAATAAAAAATTTCATAATTTTCTGAATAAAATTAATAATTTTAATAAATTTCATAAAATCAAGTTAGAATTGGACTCACCTGGCCGTTAGGAATCCAACCATCATCGGCGGCCCCAAGGTTACCAGCCAAGATGGGTGGTGGTGGTGGCCGTTCGTTTCCAGGTGGCCGTTGGGCGTGGGTTTCCTTCTAAAGCCATAATTGCACAATTTTTTGTAATTTTTGCAAAAACCCTAATTCCTTCTAAATTCCAGTGCTCTCTAATTTTCTAAGATTTCAAATTGATAAAATGAGCCTCTACAAAAAATTGGTTATTCATAGAGGTCTTGGGGATTTTTCATGCATTAAATTGATGTCAAATGAGTCTTATCCTATTCTAAATTACCTTTTTTTATTGGTTAATTTTTTTACTTTATTTTTCTACTTGCCACGCCCCTATTCTAAACATTTCCATAACTTTTCTGATTTTTTCTTAATTATTTATGAATTTTCTTTAATTATTTAACATTATTTTAGCCTATTTCACGTATTTTAAGTAATTACGTATATTTATACCTACATGTAAATTCATATATAGTACAAATAAATACTTTTAAATATTATTTAAGTTATTTTATGATTTTTAGTATGCATATAATTTATTTCTAGTAATTCGTTAGTTATCGGAATGTATTTTACGCATTTTTTATAAATAATGAGTAATATACTTAAAATTTATAAATTTTATATTCTTTTATTTTATTACTGATTTTCCTAAATTCAAACTTACGGGATCACTTTTACTAATATTTCTAACTTTACTTTATAATTTAGGTTCGATTGGATCCTTTAGCTAATCGTCCTAAATTCTACGAACTAAACCCTAAGTAGCTAGTTGTGAGGCTTACACCGCCGTGTCACTAAGCAGAGGGCCCAATCCCGAGACCTGATGGACTTCCTCCTTAAGAGGATGGATAGACGGAGCTAAGCATTGTTGAAGCCAAGGAACAATTTGATGAGTCTTAAGGCAGCCTTAAGTACATGGAAGAGGAACTTCGAGGCAAGTTCCAAAGGGCACTAAATAGAGCAACTTAGGAGCTTAAGCACTGTGATGAGGCAATTGAGGGGAAGAATGAAGCACTCGAAGCTTAAGTTGTAGCTTTGGAAACTAAGGAAGAAGCTTATGAAGCTAAGATGGATGCTGCAATAGTAGCTATAAGCCAGGAAATTGAAGAACTCAAGAACTAACTGGCAACATGTCGGCCGGGAATGAAGAATAGAGTGACCATTCAGCCTGCTCATAAGTCAATATACCTAAGCCCGAACCTTTCAATGGGAAACGATTGGCTCGAGAGGTAGACAACTTCCTTTGGGGATGGAACAATATTCAATGCTATAGGAATCTTGGACAACTTCGGGAAGATACATATTGCTGCTATGTATTTAAAGGATTCTACTATGGTGTGGTAGTGTAGGAAGGAAACGAAGTCCACACTTGGGCTAGTTTTATACAAGAAATCATGAAGCAATTCTCCCCCCAAAATGCTACTAAAGAAGCAAAGGTGAAGTGGCATCACCTAGCTCATAAGGTAACATCAAGCAATATGTAAAGGAATTCTCGGAGTTTGATGCTAGGGATCCTAGACTTGAACTAAGATGATGCTCTATGATGTTTTTAGACAGCTTAAAACGTTGGGTGAAGTTAGAGCTAGAGTGAAGAGGAGTAGAAGATATGTCTAAGGCTAGAACAGTTCTAAAGGCCTAATAGAGTTTAGGAAAATAGAATTCAAGACCCCGATGGACAGGTGGAAAGAGGGTGTTAAGAAAGATAAGAGTATGAGTGCATCAAGGGGAAGGCTAAGATGGAAGAGAAAAATAATGATCAGGGAAGAACTTAGGAAGGAAATGATGGGGAATGATGGAAGCCTTGAAAATTGAAGTGTTTTTTTTTGCAACAAGCCCCATTATGCCAAGGAGTGCCTAAAGAAAGATCAGTTGGCAGCAATTATGGTAGATGAAAGCTCTGATGAAGGGGATGAGGCTAAACTGGGTTCTATGTGACTACTTAGTGCTAGGAAGTCCCAAGCCATTGAGAAGCAAAAGGGGTTAATGTACACTAAGGTGATGGTTGGTAGTAAGAGACTAAATGCCCTTATTGATACTGGGGCATCTCATCATTTCATCTTCGAGGTAGTAACAAGTAAGCTTAGGTTGGGAATAGAGAAGACTAAGACATGGGTTAAGACTGTAAGCTCAAAGGAAGTTCCTTCTATTAGAGTAACTAGGGAGATAGAGCTCCAGGTGGGAGGATGGAAAGGGAAGGAGACCATCGAAGTAGTACCTATGGATAACTTCGAATTTTTTATTGGAATTGACTTCTTAGATCATATTGATGTACTTATTATTCCCCGTGTAACTGTATTTATGTGCTTGATACTAACTCTCAATGTATGGTTCCTATCATAAGGAAATTTGGTCAGGCTACAAAATTCCTTTCCGCTATGTAACTAGCTAAAGGCCTTAGAAAGAATGAAGTTATGTATTTGGCTACTTTGAAGGTAGAAGAAGAGATGGAAAATTAAGAGGTAATTCCACATCAAGTGGGGAAGTTGTTGGCAAAATTTAAAGATATCATGCTTAAAGAGTTGCCAAAGAAGCTACCTCCAAGAAGGGAAGTGGATTGTACAATTAAGCTAGAATTGGTGCAAGGGCTCCTATTGTATTCCTTATCGCATGTCCTCGCAAGAGTTAGAAGAATTAAGTTTGACAACTGAAGAGTTATTGAAGCTGTGGGCTCTAGTTCCTTCTAGAAAAACATGATGGGTCTTTTTAGATGTGTGTTCACTACAAGGCTTGAATAAAGTTACTGTAAAAAAAAAAGTACCCATTCCATTGGTATCAGATTTGTTTAATTGATTAGGAAAGACAAGATTATTTTTCAAAACTGGATCTATGATAAAATATCATCAAGTATGGATAGCAGACGAAGATGAGCCAAAAACCACGTGTATCACAAGGTATGGTGAAATTTGATTTCTTGTTATGCTTTTTGGGGCTTACAAATGCCCCAACTACTTTCTACACTCTCATGAATAAGGTATTGGCACCATTTTTGGATCATTTTGTTGTAGTTTACTTAGATGATTATGATTTATAGCAAGACTATCGAAGAGCACATAGGACATCTTCGTGCAATTTTCCTAGCCTTAAGGGAAAATGAATTGTATATATAGCTAAAAAAATGTGCTTTTGCAAAAGAAGAAGTAGCCTTCCTAAGGCATATAATTGGCTAAGGGAAGATTAGAAAAGACAAAAGAAGATACGAGCCATTTGAGAATGGAAAGAACCCACTAAGCCTACAAGATTGAGGTCGTTCTTAGGCTTAGTAAATTATTATAGAAGGTTTATTCATGGATATTCCCAAAAGGATGCCCCCTAATAGATCTACTCAAGAAAGATGTTCCATGGGTATGGGTGAAGATCGACAGAAAGCATTTGACACATTGAAGGAAGCATTACTAAAGAGCTAGTTCTTGCGCTCCTAAATTTCGACAAATCATTCGAAGTATGCATAGATGCTAGTAAGTATGCCATTAGTTGGGTTTTGAAACAGAAAACCATCCGATAGCCTTTGAGAGTCAAAAGTTGAATGAAGTAGAAAGGCAATACCCAGTACATGAGAAAGAAATGACTGCTGTAGTACGTAGCCTTTAAGTTGGAGACATTACCTACTTAATACGAAATTTGTGGGCAAGACCAACAATGCGGCAAATAGTTACTTCCAGACTCAAAAGAAGCTATCCCCTAAGTAAGCCTATTGGCAGATATTCTTATTAAAGTTGATTTCGACATAGAATACAAAGCGGATAGGACGGATGTTGTAGCAGATGCCCTAAGTCAAAGGATAGAATTGGCTATTATTAAGTAACCCTAAGAACAACCTCTTAGAGAAGACTTGGGAAGGGATAAAGACCGACTAGTTGGCAAAGGCTCTGCTAATGCAATGTAAAGAGGGTAAAACGAGAAGATTTGGGGGAGGATGGACTAATGTACATAAAGGGACGATGGGTGTATGTTTCCCCACTCATCACCATTAAGGAGAGAAATATTGAAAGAATGCCATGATTCGAAATGGGCGAGCCACCTAGGAATGCACCGAACACTAGCCTTGGTTGAAGAAAGGTATTTTTGGCTACATTTAAGGGAGGATGTTGAGAATTATGTCACAACATGTCTCGTATGTCAACAAGACAAAGTGGAACAAAGGCCAGCTCCTGGACCATTAGAGCCTTTACCTATTCTAGAACATCCTTGGGAAAGTGTTTCTATGGATTTTATTGTAAGTCTACTCAAGTTAGAGGGATATGGTATTGTTATGGTAGTAGTAAATAGGTTCTCAAAATATGCAACCTTCATTCTAGCAATAAAGGAATGCCCACTAATGAAGCGACCCAATTGTTCCTTAAGCACATAGTGAAGTATTGGGCTTTGCCTAGAAACATTATAAGCGATCGGGATGGTCGTTTCATCAGAAAATTCTAAACCGAACTATTCAAGCTTCTAGGTTCCAAGCTAAATTTTTCTACGAGCCTTCATCTACAGATGGACGGATAGACGAAGAGGGCAAATGCATTAGTGGAGCTCTACTTAAGGCACTTCATAAGTGCGAATTAGCGGACTGGTCTAAGTTGTTGGATGTGGCACAATTCTCTTTCAATCTACAAAAGAATGAATCAACGAAACATAGTCCTTTGAGATTGTCCTAGGGAGAGAGCCAATAACCCCAACATGGTGACACCAGGGTATACAGGGTCTAATCCACTAGCATATAAATTTGCAAGAGAGTAGCAAGAGAACCAAGACTTAACTCGAACTTACTTAGATAGGGTTATGAAGAGAATGAAGAAGGTTGCAAATAAGAAGCGTCAACCAATGGAGTATCAAGTGGGAGATCAAGTACTTGTGAAGTTACACCTGATCCAGTGAACTAAGGGCTAATTGCACAAAGGATTTATGAGACATTATAAAGGACCATTTCCCATCATGAAATAAGTGGGATGGGGATTGTATAAGTTGGAGTTACCTCCAAGATTAAAATTCCACCCAGTGTTCTATGTTAGTATGCTCAAACCATATCATAAGACAAGGATGACCCAAGCAAAACAATATCCTACAGGGCTCCAGTCGAGGTTCAGGAATCTTACAATAAAGAAGTTGGGGAAATTATTGTAGATAGACATATAAGAAGACGAGGCCACTCCCTTAAACATAAGTATATCGTTTTTTGGAAAGGAAAGCTAGAAAGCAAAGCTAGTTAGGAACCTATGGAAGCTCTATGGCAATTTCCTAAAGAGATTTGGAAGTTCCACGAAGAAAAATGTAATGAAGATGTTGTTGAATTGAATGGAGGAGAATGTCACGGGCCAATTCAAAGGGCCCAAACTTAGAGGTTCATTCAAGCCCACACCGGATAATTTAGAATGTTCTAGAAGATTCTAGAGTAGGTGATAGGTATGGTAGGCGGATGCATTTAATGTAAAGATAGGTAGGATTGAATTGTAACCATTAGATGAATTGATCTCAGCCATCCATCTTAGGAGGCCTCTTTTATATATAAGGAGACCCCCTTAGTTATATTCATTCAATCATTTGAGTGAATATTATTACATTAAAGTTTCTCTCTTTACTTTCTCCCCTTTTAAACTCTATAAGTATATTACAAGCTGACTTAATCTTCCTTAGTATGGTCAATAATACTAAGTCCCGTACGAGTATGAGTGAGGGAATCTTCTGTAACATGTATACCATTAACTTGAAAATCTTATGCATTAAAAATTTTAGTAAGTATTATCAAATTATCAATATGGGAACAAAGGCATCTCACCGTTTTAATGCTATGTAAAGCAAAAGGGTCAAATTTAAAAAATTAAAAAATATTGCTCGAATAGTATAATTTAATTTTATGTATGGATAATATTGTTTGGTAAATAATATACTGGAATCAATAAATTTGAAATTCAAAATAGAAATATAAACCATAAAAAAGTAACAAGTTGTAGGCAATCTTAAATGATTGCTACTTATGGATTTCTTTGAAAGTATTATAGTATATTACCTTAAAGGGTTCTAATGCATTAATTCAAATCAAGTCCCCATATTGAAAAGTGAAACCAAGTTCATAACAATTTTGGCAAGTTACTAATCTACTATTAATTATAAAGTCTCCAAGAACATGCTACTACAAAATGTTTCAATAACTTATAAAAAAGATGTGATAAGTAGAGAATTGCATAGTATTTTGATGCTTCCCATTTTACATTATTGTGAATCCTTTGAAATCTTGTAAACTTAAGGAGTAGAATGATGTAGGCTCTTAGCTTAAAAACCCATACTTACCTTGTAAAATCCATGCTAATATCTATCTCAT
>JAMXBC010000055.1:0-56871 GCA_024138005.1 Lumnitzera racemosa
TTTTTTAAGATTCTACAAAGAAAAAAGTTTAGGTTAATCCCAAGAAATTTAAGTGTCATTCCGATGTCTAAGTGGGTGAATTAGGGAATAAAGGGAAAAACAAAAAAAGGGCAACAGTGCCGAAGTATCTAAAAAGATTTTAAAAGTTCCCTTTTTTTGAGCCTGTTTTACCGTAGATCCTTCCCCCACTTGATAACTATTCCCTCCAAGAATAACATATTCATTTTTGAATTTTGACCACTAAGGGTGGGGAGGAAAGGGTTTGGTTGGTGGGTAGTTGTTCTTATAGAAACCTAATCATTCCAGCCTTTTTTCAAATTTAAACTCTTTATTGACAAAGTCAAAAGGGTTTATATGCATTCCTTCAAGCTGTTAGGTTTTAATTTGCCCTTTTTAAGTGGGACTCCCTTTTTTCCCCTTTTTTTTTGTGTCCAACTTTTTTGACTTTTCTTAAGCAAAACCAATTTTTTAAGAGTAAGGCAAAAGGGTTAGAAGGGTAAAAAAGGATTGAATCCCAAATAACAAATTTGGTTAATTTGTTTAGATCGATTCATATTTAGGGGAGTTCAGCTCATACTAAGGGAAAAACCCTTTATCTCACCTATGTAAAATCCAACTAAAAATTACCAAATGAAGTTTCAAAACCACAAAATACAAATAATTTTAAGGGTAATGGTTATTTATTCACATTGTCAAAAATCATCAAAGTAAGATAAGTTACCCTTTACAGCAAGAGGTGTATTCTTGGGCTACACAAATGACAAAAAAATTACAATTTATATTCCTTCTTCGAAGTTTTAGTGGGAGCACTTTTCTTTGAATGGTATTTCCATTTAGCGAAAAGTTTTTCTTAGTTTTTTGTCCTTCCACCTTATTTCTTATTGAACTCATGTTTTTTTGAAATTCACCATTTGTTTTTTAAAAGGGAAATGTCTCTTATTATTCATTAAACCAATCCCATATTTTAACCCTTTTTGATCAAAATGTACCAAAAATATTAAAGTTGGAAAACCACCTTAGGGGTGTCAAGATTTTATACATTCAATTTACTCAAAACTACTTATTGCTCTTATTAATTCTCACACTTCTTGTTCCCATACTTCTTCCACTTGTTATCCTTGTCTGACTCTCATGCATTTGACCAATATCCATTAGATTTTATTGTGTCTTTTAGCAAATATGGTTAGCTATTTATGAGCTAAGCAACTGTTGACAAGCAATTAAATAAAGTGATGGATAGAAGCTATGTAAAAAGAGTTAAATGCTTTAAATGCAACGGTATTTAGGTGTTAAATCCAAAATTTAAATTATTATTAGGATATTATTAAATAAGAATAGTAAGATATCCAATGGTATCTAAGCTTGAAACTAAATTTGACTTTGATCATCTCCTATTTGAACCCAAACTCGAATTAGTATAGCTTTTCAAAATTTTATAAGTAGTTAAATAGTTAATTGAATTTATATGTTAAAAAGTCTTTTTTGGGGTTAGAGTTTATAGTTTTTTAATTGGAAAGGGCAAAGGGTGTTCGCCAAATTCATTTTAGGGTCTGATTGTTATTTTAATCTAGAAATTGTATCGAAGGGCTTGATTCTAATTCATTGAATCAAATTCAGTTCTATGGCCACGGTTCACATGGAATGATTAGGCTTCTTAAGCTTCCTTACTAATCTACTCTAATCTCCTTATTGACTTTCAATTAAGTCTGGGCTTGATTCATGTTACTGAACCCATGTCAATGAACCGAATATGGGTCTGGGCTTTTCGTAATTTGACTAAACCCTGCCTAATTTGGGCCCCAGACATACAAGTGTGGAGTTTCTTTTTTAGTTATCGAAGATGATGGAGAAAAGATTTGTACATCTAGTTTCCCTCTCAAGCCTCCGGTGCATATAATATACTATATAAATATTGTATAAGTGTCTATGTTTAACTTTTCCATCCATCTAATTTATTTCTCTAATTTTTCCTCATGTTAAAAATATTAATCGATTTTAAAAACATGAAAATTGTGTGTGCGCTATAATATAAAAAAACCCTCTATTAATCTAATAACGTAATTGTTATGTAATGAAAAAGTAAAATTTTACACAGCTTCCCTAATTTTATTCTTAGTGGCGTCAGCAAGCATAACCCGGACGTATATGCATATATGCATATTTACATATTTAACTTCATTTCGCATTTCATTTATTTGTAATACATTTCCTAAATTCATTAAAGAAGATATAACATTATATGTAAAAGAAATTAGTACCCCATAATTTCCATGTTTGGTGCGGCATTTTCTTCACACACACACATATATATATATTATATATATATTTCATTTTTTTCCCCTCAAAATAATTTCTACTTTACTATCCGAATTAAAATTCAACATTTGCTTTATAGATTTTCGCGTGTAGCATGGGACATGGAAATTCAAAACACATCCGACCCCTTTTCGTGTGGGCTATGGCTCTATGTGCGGATGTATTGTTTATCTTGGTTTATTACTTTGATTAATTTTGGGGTAAGGGATAACTTAAATTTTTTACAATTTTTTTATATCTTTTGGAGGGAAAAAGGAAAATTGGACCCAAAAAATTGAAAAAGAGGGCCTCATTAAATCAACAACCTGAAAAGATAGTTCGCTCCAATAGCAATGCCTCTGTCTCAGGCCTTCCACCAACAAAAGGGAATGAGTTGGAAGTTCCCAAAAACCCGGGAAAAAGGGCTTTGAACACTTGACATGGACCAAAAAGGTCATTCAAAGTAAAAGTTGGACAATAAAATCCAAGGCCTCATTGATGCGGGACTTGTTAAAACAAAAAGACGGGAATAGGGGGCCCCTCAAAAACAAACCATCAACATGACATGATGGGCTTGAGCGTAAAAGGAAAAGTCCACAAATGTGGCAGTTTTTCACAAAAAGAGGGGCTTTGAGGATTGATTTGATAACTTTTGTAATTAGGGAAATCAAACTCTTTCCCCAAAAAAAAAAAAAATATGGAATAATTTTAAAGATATCCGGTTTCCCCCAAACCCTTTTCTTTTACTTTGATTATCTAAGCCATCTTTAAAAGGGTTATCAAACCTCGGCTACAAAAGGCATCCAACATGACTAGGGCAAGAAATCAAAACATGGAAATTGGGTTGTTTAAAAATGATTGATTCAGTTTTTAACAAAATTTTTTCAAAAACAGATTTTTTAACCCGAGTTCCTTTTGAACCCCAAAAGACGTCCCCGTAATACTTTGATTTTAAATTATTATTTTGATTAAAATTATATAACAAATAAATCTTTCCTAAATAAAAATAGCCCAAAATATAAAAAAAAATTATACACGCTTTTAAAATTTATTTTATTCCATTAAAACTTCTCCATTATTTCTTTTGTGTTTACAAAATAATATGGGCAAAACTGATTTTTTAAAAAAAAAAATAAATTACAACAGATCATGATCTAAGATATTGATTAAGAGAAAACAAGCCAAAATAATTTTTTTAAAAGTGCCCAACCAAAAATAGCACTGAACAAATATTGTAATATTTAGCTTTCTTCCTTTCCCAATTTTCCCGGATTATATTGTTTTGATATCTACAACAAGAACAATTATTCATCATCGGTAAAACTATCATTTTTACTCAATAGTATAATACTATTCAAGGAATTCTATTCCCAAATATCTAAGAAGAAAAGATGAAACATTGATTAATTAGAAACGATTAAATTTATATGTAAAATATGAAAAACCACCACGGGGGCGGCCCAAAGGGCTAGTGGGGCTATGATGCAGATAGAATAAAAAAACCCCCAAAGGGGGTAAAACAAGCCGTTAGGGGGTTTATGAAAAGAAAATAATAGATAAGAGAAAAAAAACAGATTAATTAGACGGGTATAATCTATAAAATTATACCCAATTTAATTGGAAACTCCCCCCAGATTGTTTTAAGAAGAGAATAAAAATGATTTTTATTGATTAAAACTGATTTTTACAAAAAATAAAAATAAAAATAGCATAAATGGATGATTAAAGGATGATCAAAAAAGATCCCCTACCTCTGAGTAAGAAGAAAAATTTATGCTTCAAAAGGGTTAATGATTGAAAGAGAACAAATATTTATGCTTCTGAAGGTGTTTGGATATTGGAAGTGAAAAGGGATGGTTGTGATTGGTGATTGGTGATGAAAGGGGAAAAGGGGGGAGAAGGACTAAAGGTGAAGGAGGAAACCGAAGGGATTAAAAGAGGGGTTTTTTTGATTCTAGGAGGGAAGAAGAGGAAATTACCGAAGATGCCTTCTGATTCTAATGAAGAGGTATATATAGGGGAAATGGGCTAAAAGAGTATGTTTGGAACGGGGGTTTTGTGGCCGACGGGGTATTTTTTTTGAATAGTGATTTTTTGTAGCCGACAGGATACTTTTGAACAGTGTTTTGTGGCAGGCAAGACACTGTAGATACAGTGAAAAATCTTTTCTGATTGTTTGATTGGTTTGCACTGTGGTACCTAGTATTATCCGTATCTCACTTTACAGTGCAAAATAACAAAAATTTAAATGAAAAATTTTTCACGGTCTCCAAAATTTTATGCCATGCAGCTCTTTTTTGGTATTAGTGTGGGGATTCGAGTCCAATTCAAATTTTGATTCTTGTGTTTGTTTCTGATTCTTTGATATATCTAGTGCTCTTTCCAGAATTTGTTTAAAATTGATCTGGAAATTTTGCACTTACAAGAGATAATTTAAAAAACCCCTTTGTTGTGATTTTTTTTTGTTGCTGAGGGTGGTGGGGATTTTGTAAAATTAGTTTTGATCCAATTTAGAATTGAATTTCTTTTCACATTTATTCACTTTTTTGAAGTTTCCCCAGCATTTTTTTTGTACATTCACCAAATTGATTGTTTTCGACGATTTATTAGTTGTTTAAAACCACCAAGCCTGACCCTGAAACTTCAGATGAATAAAATACAGCATTTCCTTTAAAAAATTCTTTTCATAGGTGTATGATTGTAATGACTTAGAAAGTATAAAATCCTCCTTGGTTTTCTGTAAATGTTTCGAAAAGCCCCCAAATTGTTCCACCAGAAATTGAACCAAAGTAGGAGGATTAAATGTTGAGAAATTTGTCAAAAAAAATAACCAAGTATGTTTTTTTTAAATTCATCTGATAAAACACATTCCACCAGGTTGCTTATAATCAAAAAAATTTTAAAAGTAGCTCGATGATTTGGGTTGTGCAAAAAATGGTTCTATTTGGTCTTTTTAGTGAAATTTGGATGAACTCCCCATTCTTTCAAACTGTTTACTTTCGGTTTTCAGCTGAGAAAAAACTGATCACCCCTTCTTTTTTAAAAATTTTTGAATCTTTATCAGTTTCAGTCAAAATTTTTTCATAAAACTAGATTTTTTTGTATTGATCTTGGCAATAAAAATTCTTTTAAAATTTTTATTGAAAAATCAAAAGGTTCCTTTTTAAAGCTTTTTCACTGCGAAAACATATCTAGAAACAGGTTTTTATAAAAAATTTCAATCTCTGATTAAAAGGGGATTGCCCCAACTGGGTTGGTGATGATATTTCTGTGATCTGAAAACGTTTTCTTCTTTGGGGTTTCTTTTGGTAAGAGACGAGGTGAATTTCGGGGTAACCCAAATTTTTTTTGTCCTGTTTTATTGTAAGCCCTTTGAGATTGATTAAGCAATTCGAGCTGGATCCAATAATTTAATTTTGGCAAGGACCTCTGAGTTTCAGGAACTGATTAGTGTTTGAGGTTAGTTTTTGAGGATTTTGTTTTTGGTTTTTTGAGAGGATTTTTTTTTTGATTGTTAATGGAGTGTTGGATGGTTTAAAAACATCTAACCATGTTTTTAATTTTGGTCAGCCCTTTTTCCTGATGTGAGGAACCTTTTTTCCTTATTTTTATCCTTATTTTTTTTGGGGGGCATCTCTCCGCAAGAATTCACGAGTAAGGAAATTGGGAAGAAAATTGGGACTATTGATATTTTAAATTTTCGAAATCAAATACAAAAGAATGTTTCCCACTGGCAAAAATCTGTTTTTGAGCACTTTTGAACATTTTTTAAAAAAAACATTTTGGTGCTTTACAATAAATTCTTAAAAGAAATTTTTGATTTAATAAATCCCTTGGAATTTTGAAATTTTAAGACAAGGCTAAGATTTCTTTTTTTATTGTTGAAAAATTAGTTTTAACAACTTTCCCATTTTTTTTATATAAACTAAAAACCTTTCCCTTTTTAATTTTTTTGTTTTTTTTTTAGAATTCCTCCGAATCCTAAATCAGAAGCATCTGTTTCCAAAATTTTTTGGGTAATGATGGATCCAATATTAAACAAGGAAATTTCCCTTTAATTCTTTGTTTAATTATTTGATAATTTTAGTATTTTCTTAACCATGGAGGTGGGTTTTTTTTAATCCTGATAATGGTTTGCAAATTATTTTAAAATTTTGGGAAAATTTAAAACATAATTTAAACTACCAAAAAATCTTTGAAGCTGATTTTTATCCTTGATTTCATTGGGGAATTTTTTCAGTAAATTCAATTGATTTTGAATAGGTATTATGGTTCCATTATAAATATTAAATCCAAAAAATCTGATTCGGGGTTTTGAAAAGACTAATTTTAGAGGGAAACTACAAAACCATTTCTTTTGTTTAAATTTTGGGAAAAAAATCTTTTTTTTTAAAAGTTGTAAATATTAGATGAATATTTTTAAACATCATCTATGTATGTAATTATGAAATTGATATAATTATTGAAAATTTCATTCATGATTTTTTAAAATTCTAAAGGAGCATTTTTTAATCCAAAGGATTACTTTCCATTCGAATTGTCCAAAAGGAATGTAAAGGGCGTCTTATACCTATCACTTTTTTTAATCTGGGACTTCCCAAAACTCAATTTCAATCGAATTTTGAGAATTTTCTAGTTTTGATTTAATCTATTAAGCAAATCTTTTTTTTTGGGGAAATGGGATTTTTTATCCTTTTTGAGACAAAATTAAGAGGTTTATAATTGTTTACCAATCTGGTACGCCTTTTTAAATTTTTCAGCATTCTTATTTACAAAAAAAGCAGAAAAACCCAAGGTGATCTCCCTTTTCGAAAATTTTTTACTGAGAAAAATCTTTTTTCTTTTTGCAATGATTAAGGACTTCTTGTTTTCATTTGTGAAGGCCTGCCTTGTTGGAATTTTTTTCTCATTAAATCTTTTCAATGGAAGATCCACAATATGTGTTTTCCCCTACCCCAAAATGCTTTTGGGGGGGTGTAGAGCAAATTGAATTTTTTATTTCTGTTTCTTTTTTAAAAATTTTTAAATTTTTAAAACTTTGATTTTTTTTTTTGATTGATCTTCAATCTTTTAAATTTCAAGATATTTTTTAAGAAACATTAAATGATTTTTTTTATTTGTATTAAAAATTTAAATTTCATCTTTTTTTAACTGATTTATATTTTTGATTTGGGGTTTGGTTACAAATTCAAACCAACTCTTTTTTCGATACTGTTTTTTGTTTTCCATTTTTATCTACCACAAATGGTGAATTTGATTTAAATGTGTTCCTAAAATGCATTTTTTTCAAATTTTTTACTAAATAAATGGGGGTTTTTAAAGAAGCTGATTTTTTTAATATTTCAACATTTATAATTTATTTTTGATACGTAATTTGTAGCCTGTGTAAATTTTAGAGATTGGCGTTTTTTTTCAAAATTTTTGTTGGAATCAAGCCTTCTCTAAAACAATTTAAATCATCACCAGGGCAAAAAAAATCAAATGTTTTAAAACAAATTCATTATTTTCCTAATTAAATATTGATTTCCATTTTTTTGAAGTGATTTGAATAAGATGCTTAAAAAATCATTAATTCCATTTGATAAAAATTTCTTTTACTTCATTTGAAGTACTGTTCGTTTTTTTGGATTATTTTTTTTATTTAATTCAAGTAATTCTTGTTGAAATTTTTTTTGCATTACCTTAATTCTTTGTTTCTTTTTTTTGAATGTTGATTTCCTTTTTTAAACACTGACTGTATCATTTCTTTATTTTTCTTTTTATTTCTTTCGAGAATCTTTTAAAATTTATGGTAATATTGGAGTGGGTTTGTGTTTATTTTTAAATTATTAAATTTCAAATTTTTCATTTTCATTTGTTATTGATCAATTTTTTTTTAAAATTGCTTCTGTACATTAATTCTTCTCTTTCTGATTCGATGAAATGGGCCATGCATTGACTTGGGCCCATCACTATCATTTTCTGATGAGGGGTGATTTATTTTCGCAAAATATTGTGAGACATTTTCTTTGTTTGTTCATCTAAATTTAATTCATTAGTTTATTTTTATTTACAAAAATTTGTTGTGTGCCAATTTTTCATTTTAAAAATCTTAATGTTTTTTGTTTTATTTTCTTTTTTATTTTTTTTCTTCATATTTTTTTTGATTTGTTACCTTTAAATTTTTTAAATGATTTTTTTCTTAAAATTTTTCGGAGTTTTTATTTATACATTCAGAACAATTTTGGTTTTAAGGGGGTTTTTTATGAATTTTTTTTTTTACTACAAAAGAGGGATCTATTTAGCACAAAATCACCAAGACTTTGGTTTTTAGGCGTTGTTCATTTTTTTTTGTTTTTTTAATCTGATTGTATTACATAAATTTGTTCTAATTTTATTAACATATGATGCTAATTCTCCATATACAAAATTTTTCAAGGGGAAATTTTACCATTGTTTTCTTCCCTGAGTAAATTTTCTAATTGGTCACTTATTAATTTTGGGGGGGGGGAAACCGTTAGGAATTTTTTTTTCCAAAAAGGTGATTACAATCATTTTTAAAAATATCCTTTGAAAGAAAATATCCTTTACGTTAAAACTTTAAATGACTTACATTTCATTTTTATGATAAATCTAGGGTTTTTATTTCCCCAATGTGAGAAGGGGGCTCCTTTTAAAAAGTTGACTGATTGAAAAATTAAAATGTTAACCCTATCTTGAATTGGTTCTTATTTTCATCTTGAATTTGGTTTTATTATTTTTTATCTGAATTTTCTATTGTTTTTTATCTATTTTTTCATAGTAAGAAAGTTGATTCCGGTTTTTCAATGAGATAATTATCCCACCACCTTTTAATTGCCTTAAAGCCAGAAATTGAAGGGGTGCTACTTGATAATCATAACATTTGGAACAGTTTTTTTAGTATTTAAAACATGATCATTGATTAAGAAAATTGAGGATTCTTTTTCTGAGTTCCATCTATATTTCCTTTTATAGGTGGACCTATTATATTTTATTCGATAATTATCATTCTTTTCTTCAAATTAATATACAGGGGGGTATTACCTTGAAAAAAATTTTTTAGGTTTTTTCCAATTAATCAAAATTAAATTTTTCACGTTTTTTATTTAAAATTTTTAAAAAACATTAACATCGATTCATTTATTATTCATTATCTACTTATCTGATTCATCATTGATCCCTTTTTAATTTATTCATTGTCCAAAAAAATAGATTTTTTTTTAAGGGTGTACTTTTATTTCTATACCTTTTCTGATTAAAATTTGAGTATCTATATTTAAGAATTTATTGGGTTTTTTTAACGAAGACCCCTTTTATAGATTTTTTTTTTAACATTCTTTTTTATCTTTTAATGCTTTTAAAAAATTTTTGACTAGGATTTTTTTGGCTTTTTAAAAGGTTTAAACAAGAGTAAATTTTTTCGATTGAGTTTTTACTTACCTTATTTTTTCAATATTAATTTTTGCTTCCATTCTATTTAATTGTTCTCCCATATAGAAATGTTATTAGTGTAATTGTTTTGATTTATTTTTTTTTTAATTCCTGACCTTCTTCTTTAAAAGCATTTTTAAAAGAGTAAACTGATTTCTGATTTTTATGAATCAATTTTAATTTCTTAAATGGTGGTGATTTGATTCTAAAATTTGCCTCACTTTAAATTTTCCCTGTAAAAAAAAATTATTAATAATATTTATTTTTTAGATTTAATAATAATTCTCGAACCTTCAAAAAATTTTGACACCAATTTCTTCCCTGAAATTAAGTATTCATTTTTTTTTTCATTTTTATATGACCAAATGTTTTCAAATTACCAAATTTTAATTTTTTCTTCTTTCGAAATTGAATTTTTGATTCAAAAGTATTTTATTTTTACAAAGGATTTTTCTAAACATTTATTCTGGATCACCCAATTTGAAATGAAGGTCTCCCCTTTCTGGCTCATTAGTTTATAAACTTTGGGTTTTTTACCTGATCTATCATGAACAATTCCTGAAAGGACGGATTTTTCTTTAATATTTGGTTGTCTAAAAACCCGTTGATTACAATTTTATTTGATATGGTGTAAAAATAGGGAGGATTGGGAAATTACTGATCTTCCGAAGAAGATTCTAGACCTTATTTTTATGGCTTTTTGGGTTTTCAAATATTTCCTATTAAACTAAAAGGTTTTTACATCAGGATGTTTTATACATTTGATGGTTCAGTATTGTTTTAGGTTTTTTTTTTTGGAAGTGGGTTTTCTACTTCCTAGTGTTCTTTAAAATTTACTTGTGACCATTGAATTTTTGGAAAATGAATATTTGCTTTTTTTAAACTGTTTGAATAAGTGAGTCTGACCTCTCTTTTCCCTTTTATTTTTCCTTAGATCCCAAAGCAGTTTTCTTTAATTGAAATATTCTATTATTACAACCTTATATGATCCTTCTATATTGTATAATTATTGTTTTTAATTTTAAAAATTAAAGATTTTATGATTTTCTTTTTCCCTAAGGGGGAAGGGTAAAATTTTGGATACACTCAAATTGAACTGGTCCCTACTAAACTATTTTAAAATGGGAGGATTTTATCTTTCATATATTAGTTTTTCCCACACTCCCAGAACCCTGAAAAATTATGTATTTAGCTTAATTTGTAAGAGGTTTTGCCCTACTTGAACTAAGTTAATGCATATAATTCCAATTTTTGTATTTTTTTTTTAAAAAATTTTTCATTCAAAAGCTTTATGTTGTTAGACCATCAGAAACAGGATATCCTTTCTTCTGTGGCTATCACATAATCATTTTTTTCCCAAAAATTTTCCCTTTACCAAATTTTATATTCTAATCATATGAAATTTTTTTTGGGATTTTCCACATCAATTGTTTTGTCAAAGTCTTTTAATGTATCCCATCTTGATTTTTCAACATAAATTCCCGTTGCTCTGTGGGGCAAAGCTAGAAAAGGGGTATGATCTTTTAAGTAAATTCATATTTTAAAAAAAGACTAATTTTTCTAAATCTTATGATCTAGACACGAGACTAAAATTTTGTTTTAAAAATTTTGATTTCCAATTATAACCTTTTTGCAAAACCCCAAACAACAGCGGGGTTTACCTAGGCCCCGGTAACTTATCACAAATTAAGACTTTTTCCACAAAGGGTTTATCTCTAAAAGATTTAGAAATACAAGCTTTAGATTGTCACAAAGCAATCACTCAAAAAAAGGGTTGGGACAAATCAAATCCCAAAAAACATCCAAATGTTTTAAGAACTTGGTATGGATTTAAGTAAATTGGACTTCACATAATAGATAAGGCTTACAAAAAAAATCTAAAAGAACATTGGGTATTATTTAATGTGGGTTTTTCCAATACTAAACAATCGCGTATATTTTTAAAAAATATAAAAGCTTGAGAGCAAATTTTAATTTAAAAATGCAAAAATTCAATAATTTACCTTGAACATGGCTTATATTCATAAAAGAGTGATTTTGACAAATTGGGGAGGATTAAGGATAGAGTTACTTCCCCAAGTATTGAAAAGAAAAACATGATGTCTAACGTAGTTAGGATAAATAAGAAGTGGTTGTTAACTTAAATCTTTAACCTTATCCAGAGTCTTTTAATAGTTGAAGCTTGCCATAATTAGATAGGTGCATTCTGAGCTTGGGCCAATAATAACATGTCGTAAGGAATGAGTCTAAAAAGTTTGGGATAAATATGGGGAGCCCCAGTCTCCTAGAAAACATTTTGACCACGAGTGATTCTGAGGAAAATCGCCCACGATTTTTGCCAAAGAAAAAAAGGGGAAAGAAAAAAAAAATTTATGGAAGAAAAAACAAAAAAGGGCAAAGGTATGTTCGTCAAAGAAGAAAAGAAAGGGGGTTTAGGGGAGTATTGAACCCGTCTCCAAGAAAAAATAGGAACTTTCCCCAGAAAATTTTATTCAAGAAAAAGGTTTAAAGGCAAAATCTGTAATCTTCATTCTTTGATTTTCCTTTTTTCCGAGAGTATGGAATGGGTATTTAAAAAGATTTAGGTTGCATTGGGGGTGGAAAAAGAACATCTAAGAATCAGTAAATGCGTATTGTGAAGGATTTTTTTATGCTGGTTTAAATTTTGGGTGAAAGTTTAAAGGGGCTTTGACAACTTCCGTGCTTGGAGAGTTCGTAAGAATGACAAAAGGGAATGCTTTCATAAGTTTTTTCGATGGGACAAAGCTGAAAAATGGGAACAAACTGCGTTTGCTACCCCCGAAAAGAACTTTTACAGGGTAATTGTTGAAGAATTGCGATTTTTTTGGCTTTGAAGGGGAAAAAAAAAAAACCCGGATATGCCAAATAAGAATTAAGACGCCTTAGTGAAGTTTGGGTGAAGTTCAAGGCATCAATCCTCCTTTAATATGAAATGTTCCAAAGACCGAAGAAAGTTGGAGAGGAGTTTTTAGTCACATGGGTATTCATGTAAGGAACAAGATATGTATTCAAATGATGGGGCACACTGTGTGCACCCAAGCCATGAAAAGACAAAAATTCGATTATTGATCAAGAAGAGGCAAGGATTAAGGGGGAGCAATTCAATACACAAACCGATTTCTGATGACAGGGCTGATATGAGTCCTCCTATAGAAGAATCTATAAAAGCTTCACAAGGACAGTAACTCAACCTAGAACCACAAGTTCGAGACACTCCACCCCAGGGGAAAAAAAGCAAGATGAGTTATCGGCATGGTTGGCCGGGGGATTATCTCATGAGGACCTCTTCCAACAAGTCCATGAACTGTGAAGAAAGGGGTTTCTACGTCATTGAAGGAAGAGATGGTGCGTTATTTTATGACAAGTTTAAAAGTTTTAAATTAGAAAACAAGCTTTGTTAGAAGAAAAGTTTTAATGAATCAAATGACTTATTTATTTTGTGCCTGTGATTATAGCATGGGTGAGGTTGTTACTCATACTAAGTCTAAGTTGATTGATGTCCAAGCTTAGCTCGAGGAGACGAATATGGGAAAACTTGAACAAGCAAATGACGGATTGTTGAAAGAACCCTTACAGCTCATGGCCTTAAAGACTTCAGCAGTTTCTAAAACTACTTGATAAATGTGCAGTGGAGCTATATTTTAGATAGACAGTCTATTAACAAAGCCTTAAAAGGACTCCAAAATGGAGCCGAAAGACGCAAGACTTTATTTTTTTTAAATTTTCCAGATTATGTCCAAACTTATCCACGTTTGACCAAGTTATTTTAATCTCAGCTACAGAGTCTCAACCACCACCTGAACTTCAATGGGCTTTTTCAATGCCTTTATGTCTCCACCATATTACTCTAAACCATCCCAATCCACTTCTTCTAGGAAGAAATCTGCGAGAAAGTAGCTGTTCTTTTGAAATCCTTATTTTTCATCTTTTGTATTCAGACTCTAATCTTTTGGACAAGTTGTTTTAGATTACTCAGTGTGTCTTGTTCTTATTTTCTTCTTTTATTCACTTTGGGCAAGGGGAGTCTTTCCCAGATGATAAAAAGAAAGGGAGACCAGGAAAAAATATTTTCTATCTGTCTATATTGGTTGCATCATATTGCTTATTGATTTCTTACTGAGTGTTGATTTTGTTTAATTCAAATTTTCAAAAATATTTTCGAGAGAAAATTGTTTTGTTGTCATAAAAAAAAGGAGAATGTATCAATTACAATTCCATTTTCCATTCAGCATTCTGGATAGGTCTTATTGCCACTAGGAAAAACGAAAAATTCAATTGCTCCACTGCAAAATTCCACAGAGCAAAAGACAATATATCCTAAGAAATATTGCTTCTTATGCTGGGCCCGTGTGCACTTTACACGATGAGAACCTCTTAGAACCAACATTTGTTTTTTTAAAAAATTTTTAAAAACAAAAAATTGGGTTTCAAAAAAAAAGGGAAAATTAAAAAAATTTTTTAACCATTTAATCTTATTCCACAAAAAACCTTAAAAATTTGCCTCCACTGAAAATTCCCAAAAGGGCAAAAGTAGAATTGAAATTTCCCCTTTCAACCCAATTTTAAGGGAAAATTTTGGGCCCAACCAATGCCCCTGCAAATAAATAAAAAAATAAAAGGGGGAAAGAAAAAATTTACTTCCTAAAAATTTTTCAAAAATATGACCAAACTTCCCTCCTTTTTCCCCTTCCCCAAAACTAAGGGAAGGAAAATCAACCCCCTAAATAAAACAATAAAAAAAAAGAATAATTAAATTTTTTAAAAAATTTTGGAAAGCCCCTTTTTTCCCCCCCTTTCCACAAAAAGGGGGAAAAAAATCCAAAAAAATTTTAAAAAAAAACCAAATTTGGGGAAAAGGAAAATTTAAATTTTCAATTTTTCCTTGTAAAATTTTTAATTTAAAAAACCCAAATTTTCTAAATTAGCTAAAAAAATTTTTTTTTTTATTTTCAATTAAAAAAAATTTTAAATTAATAAACGGGTTAGTAGAAACATAAAAGTTCTTTTTTTTTTGGGGACTTTTAAAAACTTTAAAAAGAAAAATTAAAACCAAAAAAAAAAAATTTTTAAATTTTTAATTTAAAATTCAATTAAAACTTAAGTTTTCCCAAAAAAAAAAAAATTTTTAAAAATTTTTATAAAATTAATTTTAAAAATTCAAAATGAAATCAAAAAATTTTTTCCCCCTTTGAAAAATTTAAAAAAAAAAGATAAAAAAACCGTTTAAAAAGGCTTGTGTCACGGTGAAACAAGGGGAAATCAAGGGAAAAAAAAAGGAAAATTTATGTTTGAAAAATTTTTAAAAAAAAGGTGGAAATCAAAGGGAAAAATGAAGGGAAAAGAATAAAAATGTTTTGCACTTTTAAAGCAGCTATAATATATTTTTATAAATAATTTTAAAAAAAATATAAAATTTAAAAAAATCAAAATCCTTTTTTACAATCAAATTTAATCATTTTTTTTTTAATTTTGTAAGCCCCCAAGCTCTTTAAAATATTTTAAACATCAGTTCATTTCAAATCTCAACGGGAAACCCGAACTTAAAAAGTAAACGAGCCGAATTAAAAGTCTCGAAAAAAAAAAAAAAAACTAAATTTAAGGGGTTTGAGTTCAAAAATTTTTTAAATGAGTCAAGTTTAAAATTTTTAAAAAAATTTAGTTTTTTTTATAACCTTAAAAAGATTATTTTATCTATAAAATAAAACAATACACCCATTTTTTTTGAAAAAACGTAAAGAAAATTTTTTTTTTTTAAAAATTTTTTCCATAAAAAAAGGGGTATAATATAATATAATTTTTATGCAATGAAAAAGAAAAAATTTAGGGTGGATTTTTGGATTGTTTTTTTTTCAGTTTTTCCTCTAAGCCAAACAAAACAAAAAATGCAGTTAAAGGTTTTTTATATCATTGAATCAATTATACTTTTCGAATTGAAAATTTTTTCCAAAAACTATAAAAAATTTTTAATTTTGATTCGGTTTATTTTAACAAATTAAACCTTTTCTTTTTAATTTTTTAAAAATTTAAATATTTGTAAAATATGTTTTTCCCATTTTAAAAAAGTTTTTGATTTGATTGAAAATATTAAGTGTTACCCATAAAAATAGGAAAATTTAAAATTTTTAATATTCATGTACTAAAAATTTTCAAAAAATTTGTTAAAACTAATTTTATTTAAAAAAAATAGTATTAGTAAAAATTTTTGGGGGCCCAAACTATATATAAAAATGTTTTTACAAGGGAAATTTAAAAATTTTTAAAATTTTTAAAATTTTTCCCAAAAATTTTAAATAAATTTTTTTTTGTACTATATTAAAACCCAAAAAAAAATTTTTTTTAATTGAAATAAATATTACTAGGGTTTTTTTCTAAAATGGCTTGACCGGTTTTTTTCCCCCTTCCAAACCAACCTTTAAATTTTTTGTTTTGGGTTTTAAAATTAAAAATTTTGAAAAACTAAATTTAAAAAAAAAACCCCCATATTTTTTGTTTACAGATTTTTTTCGATTTATCTTTTTTTTTTTCCACCCCCAACAAATATACATACATGAAATTGTAAAAAAATAAAAAATAAACCCACGGGCTTGATCATTTAACATTTTTAAAAGACGTGAAAGCTTCCAACCTATTGAATCTTAGGATGGGCTTTGACCCAGAAAGAATAAATTTTTTGGGGCAAAAAATTGTGAGTATGTACACGAATTTTTAAAAATTTAAAAACAAATTCTTCATAAATTGAAGTAATATCTCAAAGGGGTTTTAAAAATTTCTTAATTTTTTATAATGTAAATAAATTCATAACTTGGCTGAAATTTTGAAAAGTCTACTTTTTAATTTCACAATTTGGCAAAAAACTTTCGTAACTTTTTTGAAATTTCAAAAAAATTTTTTGAACTTTATAAGATAGTATTTTTTTTAAAAATTAAATTATTAGCAATTTTTAATCTTGGAAAATAAGTTTTTAGCTTATAAAATTTATTATCAATAATCTTAATATCGATGATTTTTTCACAATTTTTAAGAAATGTAAAAGTTTTTTGGGAAAAATAAAAATAAAAAAAGCCAAACACTGGGGCAAACTATGAAAAGAGACAATGGAAAACCATCGTCGAGAGAAAAAAAACGAAAAAGGATCTACCCAGGGGGAAAAAAAAAAAAAAAACCCTTTTTGAAATTGTCTTTTCCCAATCAATTTGACTTGACTTCGCCGTGTAAATACAGTAGTTTCTCATAATCTCTTTTCTAAATGACTTAGTTCGTTATCTTTTAAACCCTCTGACCACCACCGATTTATTCTTTTTCCTAAACAGCTTTTTTTTTTTAAAGTTCACCCTAAACAACTTTGGGTTTTGGCCAAATTTAACGGTAAACCTTTCCCCCGGTGCTCCCCCCCTCTCTTTTTTCCCATTCCGTGCTTGAGGGTTTTTCCCATTAAACAGGGAGGCATGGAGAAACCAAAAACCACTTCCAGGTTAGATGGCTTTTTTTTTTTTTTTCTCTTTTCCCCTCTTTTCACCCCACCTGAAAAAAAACCTTCTTATTCTATTATTTACTTTCTTTCAGAAAGCTTAGCATACTCTTTTAAATTCTCCCTAATGCGGTGTATAAATTTTAAAAAAACTATATTTTCCGTACGATGTACAATTTTTTTTTAAAAATAATTTTTTAAAAAAAACCGGTTTCGAAAAATAAATCGAATCGAAACCTAAATAGAAATAATTAGTACATAAAATTACCATTTAAGAACAAAAAACTAATATTAAATTTTTAAATTTCCCTTTTTTAATTTTTTTATTAAAAACGAAAAAATGAAAAAATTAAAATAAATAAACAAAATTGACTACGAAAGTAAACTTATCTAATGCAAATAAACACCACAATAAAAAGGGAAAAAGAATTCACCAATAAAAACCTAAGTTTCTCACTAGCCATCATTTGATCTAAGGGTGGGGAAGGGTTTCATTAGGTACGGTTCACCTTTTTTTTTCTAATCGAATTTAATATAAGGGTTTTTGTTTTTTTTTTTTTAAAATCAAACCTTTAACTATAAAAATTTGATTAAAAAAATTTTTTGAACCAAACCTAAAACAAAATCTTTTATGTAAAATTTTTCACTTGGGGACAAATTTTTGAAAGCGCTAAAAGTGTTTTGGTGGACGAATTTGTTCCCCAAAATTTAAGCATTGAAGAACCCTAAGAGGTAAAAATGCAACAAACTCCCCCCCCCGAAGCCTTTATGCTATTTTGGAGAAAAAACAATAAACCACCAGCAGTAGAAAAATTTGTAAGATTCCAATAACCTCCCCCTTTTAGTGGGCAACAACCAAAAAGGGTTAAGGTTCCCTTTCGCCAAAACCCTACCCAAAAAATTTAAGGGCAATTTGGCTAACTACCATGGAGTACTAGCGCACTTTCCCAATAAACCCCAAGCTCTTTCCAACAATGATAAAAAACCCTAAATGAGCTCCACATAATAAAAAAGGCTTTTTCGAATAGCAAGTGACAAAGTTTTTGACAATCCCCGGGTTGATCTCACAAAATTCCCCGGGGGGTTTTCCAGGATAAATTGTCATACCCCAAATTTGAAAAGCTTCTAACCTTAGATCAATATGCTGGCACGGGTGATTTTTAACAATTCCCCTCCTCCACTTCCACACCCTAAAAAGTCTCCAGGGTCATGAAAACCCAAAATGTCCCAAGGTTTTTTCGGGGCATTTTAAAAGGAAAGCATTTAAACTTAGTTTAACCACTTATTTTAAAATTCTACCCAACTCTTTCATAAACAGCATAAATTTTAAACCCTTTTGGGCTCCGGGCTAGAAAGCTCTCGCCCAAGGACACATCGCCCTTTATACTAAAAATTTAGATTGAAGGCAAAATTTTGTGTGAATTGTCCCTTTATTTCAAAAAATGTTGGGTTAAAGATCCCTCAACAACACAAGGGAGTTTTTTTAATGCATGTTTCCGGGTTGGGCATCCGACCTTTAGGAGATTTCTTTCATTCACCAAACGAAGAGTAAGCGAAGACCCTTGCCAACTTCTAAAAAAAGGCCCTGAAATTTCATAAACCAAGAGAACAAATTCGGGGCCAAAAAAATGCAATCAAGAAAGGTCGGGCAAAAAATAGGATAAAGAGAAAATTATCTTTAAAGATTTGGCCTTTGGGGGTAGGGGTGCCGAATGGGTTAGGGGGAGGGTTTCAAAAAAGGGAAAAGAACGTCAACTAAGTGAGACCCCACTCCCCCCTCCAATTACACAAACACATCCTTTAAAATAAACCAAATTACCCGAAGTCTTTTCCCAAAAGGAAAAAGCAAAAGAATCAACTAAAAAGGGGAACCCCCCAAAGATAAGGGGGAACCCCCAACCATCAAAACCCCTTGGGAACAAATACTTTTAAATTCCAGGCAACCATAGTTTATACCACCCAATAATACTTCAAACATTAAAGAAATGAAATTGAATATGTTCATTCAGCAAGCTTTTTCCAATGAATATGTGGCCCAAACGAACAAGGGCCAACCTTTTTTGATGCAAAGGGGAATTGAAAAAACCCCCGGAGGAGGGGGCCCAAAAGGGTGCCGTAGAGCAAAATGATAATTTCTGTAATGTTTTTCCCCCAAAAACAACAATTAATTAATTGTTAAAAGGGGTTCAACCTTAGACCCGGGCCCCGAGAACAAATGGGCCAAAATTTAAATTTTCCCCATCAAAAGGTTTTAGCAGTGAAGGAAAAGAGAAAAAAATTTACATACTTTGACCCTCGTTCTCCGATAAAGCCTTAAGGGGGTAAAAGCCCCCCTTTTAGGATGCCTTATTTTTTATGGGGGGCAAGGTGGGCGAATTTCAAGATCCAAAAGGGATAATGGTGGATACTAGTAATTCTATCAACATCCTTTTTATCCATACTTTAAAAAAAAGGATGGGGAAAAGCAAACCGATCAAGGGGAACAATACCACTATAATTTTCCATCGCTTGAATGGAACCCTTTACCCGAGCTAAGGGAATTGTCCCTCTGATAGGGAAAATTTAGTGATGATAAAAAAAGTTGCAGGGCAATCGATGGAGTTCATCGTATCAACGACCCGTCCCTCTATAACGTTCTTTTGGGGAAACCAATTTTTGAAGGGCACTTTGGGTCCCTACATCCTCCTTTAATCTGAAGGCAAATTTTCCCAACACAAACTGGGGTAGGAATATGTAGATGTAAAAAAAAACTTCAAGAGAGCTTTAGTTAAGGGGGCACTAAACCCCATGGTACTTCATCAAAAAAAGGCCGACCCACAAGAGAAGCGGCTAAAAGAGGTGATTTGGGTTGAAAATACGAAGAAGTGCAAATCGCCCCTTCCCTCCCCAAAACCCAAATAATTTTCAGGATCAAGACCCTTCAAAAATTGAAGGAGGAAATAATTACCCTCCAGGGGCTCCCCCCGTAATATTTTTCCCCCGACCCAGCAACCCAAAGCCTCAAAAGACCCCTCTACTGCATGGCCTATCAACAAAAGAAGAGGTACTTTTCCCTAAGAAAGAAGTAAAAAAAGCGTTTTGGGCGGGCTTTGTCAAGAAGAGAAAAACCCAATTTGGCTAGAAAATGTCGTGAAAAGCCCAACAAAAAGTCTAAGAAGTGGAAACAAAATGTGTCAGTTAAAAATAAACCCTTTAAAAAAACCCCCGCCAAAAGACAATTCCCCTTTTTCCCTTAAAATCAACGGGTGGTCAACTCTACTTGGGACAGTTTTAGTGAGCTTCATGGATGCCTTCTCTTTTTACAACCATAAAAAAAATTTGGACTCGAAAGATGAAGCAAAAACCTCTTCATCCCGATTTTGGGCACATATTGCTATAAAGCCCGTACCCTTAAACCCTCAAAAATTTTGGATGATATTTTAAAGGGGGCATGGAAAACGAAGCTGCAAAGCGTTAGATCGAGCAGGGATATAGAGGTTACATTGATGACATGATTTATTTGAAGCAAGAACCAGGCGATAAATTTTCAAAGACCTCTAAAAGCTTTCACCATATGAAAAAAACTATGACATAAAAGCTTAATATGCCTAGGGCCATTTTTATCACTAAACAAAACCATTGTTGATTTTCTTTTAGTGAACCTATGAAATTCGAAAAAAATAGACTGAGTAGGTCAACAAACAAAATTAGAATATTCGACATGAGAATTCGGGGGATATGACAAACCAACGAACACAACATAATTTTAATAAAATTCCCCTGATTAAACCACAAGTTAATAAAAAGGGTTTCCCGCCCACTAATCCTGAGCAAACCCAATAAGATTAAAAAAGTATATGAAATTAAACTTAAGGTATTGCCCTCCCAGAACAGTATATTAAAATTCTATATATAAAAGTCGGATAATTCAGGTTTATAAGGAAAAGGGGACTATTTTAAAAGAAAAGTTCTTAAAGCGACTTTAAAAAATAAAAAAATCATGGGAAAAGTAAATAAAAAGGGGGGGAAATTCCTATACAATAAAAAAGGGGAAAAAGGGACAAAAGACAAAAAGGGGGAAAATAGCATAATGTAAAGATGAAACGACAGGTAGCGATGTGATACTGGATCCAAAACAAGGGGTTCCCAAAGCCCCAACAAAACGAGAGGCATCAAGGAATTGCAGCAACAAAGAACGAAGACATGAAAGGATGCCAAGAAATTTAGAATGAGATCGGAAAAAAATTAAACCTAACCAAAGCAAGTTTTGCATTTACTCGTTGGAACCCCTCAGTAGCAAAAAGTTCGACCCTTTTAGCAGTTAAAAAACCAATATGGGGGTTTTTTGGGCCAAAGGAAATTTCAACTTTGGCAAAACGATAATGAATAAACATAGTATAACCACCCAAGCTTTTAAAGGGAATTTACCCAACCCCCCTTCACATAGGGTTTTCTCTCATCGGGGGGTTTTTAACAAGAAAGAACCCCTTTAGGTGAAGGAGGGACGGGGGGCCCCTTTAAAGGGCCCGTCCCCGCAAATGTTTTGGGTTAGTTTTTGGGTAACCCCATCAGCTCCCAAAGGGTTTTTGGGAGATTTTCCCTTAAATCATGATCCTCGTCATCACCTACATAAAAGGGAGTCAAATCAGTGACTTTAAAATTGTGGCAGATAACACAAAACCTTCGGGTATTTTAAACCTTTATAGGCATTTCTTTTAATCACAAAAGGATTTTTAAAAGGTCCTTTCCTTTTTTGGGGGGTATTTTGTTCTTTCCCTTGTGGGGGGAAGCACCCTTGCTAAGATAAAATTCAAAAAAGGTCTCTAGGTAAAATGCCCTTGCTCCCCCCCTTGGGGCTTCCCATTTCCTTCTTTCAACCCCCATCTTAGCCAAAAACTTCGACAATTTTCCCAAAAAAAACCTTTTGGAATTCCTCTATAATTTTGGTATTTTTTTGATTTCCCCTTATGTACCGAACTTTTAAATTTTAAATAAAGGGTAATTCAAGTTAAGTCCATAAACAACCTAAAATTTGGTAAAAGTTCCAGCCCCGGAGCAAATAAAGTCAAGGGGTTTAGGAAAATTTCCCAATAACGAGCAGGCAAAAAATCCTAATCCCGCAAATTTTTTTCTAATAGCTACCCCGCGGGAAAAAAGGGCTACGGGTAGTTTTTTTCCCAAAATTTTAAATTTTGGGCTGTCTTTTCGGGGGGGGAAAAAAAAACTAAATAGAAGCTTAATCTAACCCTTTCTCCAAAAGGCTTCCAAAAAAAGCCAGAACTTTGAGTCACAGTAGGACACAATATTTCCTTGGCACTCCATGAAAACCACACAATTTCTTACAAAAAGAGGCCCAGCAACAAATAAATATCATTAGTTCTGTGGAAAAAAAATGAAGGGGGCCCATTTTTGTTTAAACCCCAATCAACCACCCCAAAATTGATTTTATGTCTTAAAAACATTTAGGGAAGGCCGAGTATAAAAATCAAATTTAAATTTGGCCCACAAATTTTTTGGGGATAAGTGGGGGTTTGTATATTCTCCATGGGGTTCTCTCCCCCCCTTTCCCATATTTACATACTTGGGCACCTCTCAAAACTTGATGCACATCCTTCATCAACCCGGGCTAGTAAAATGCTCTTTCAAAATCCAGTCATCCTCTTTTCCCCAAAATAGACGGTTTAAAAAAACCCCCGACATGAGCTTCCCCGAAGGATAGCCCCTTGTTAAACCACTCGAACACAAACCCTTTATTTTCCCCTTCTTTCAAGACCCCTTTAAAACCGTAGCCCTTTTTCCCTACACCCCCTCCAGCACTGCCTTGGCCACAAAGGGGTTAAAAATGTAGTTTCATGCCCCATACTGTAAAGTAAAGTGCCAAATCCAAGCATCTTAGCTTGCAATGTTTTGATGAGGGTATAAAGACGAAAAAAAGCATAAACCCACTGTTTGGTGCTCCCCTTCTTAATATGATGACATAGTATAAGGTCCCCAAAAGAACTAACCCATTTGGCGTAACACCGAAAAGCTTCTGTTTCCCCCAAGATGCTTAAAAAACTAAATGATCCGAGTAATGTAAATTCCCCTCCACAACAAAAAAACCTAACCAATTCTAGAATATTTGGAAAAGGGGCAAAACTCCCTTAAAGTATTTTGAGTAGTTCCTGGGCACATTTCCCGGAGTTTTTTGATGAAATAGGCAATTGAGCAACGCTCTTACATAAGAACAGCTTTAAACCGACACCAGAAAATATTACATTCAACCTCAAAAACTTTTTTTTAAAAATTCAGTGGGGGGAAAAGTACTGGAGGCAAACCAACTTAATTTTAACATCTTAAAAAATCTTCTAACTTTCTTCGCCACCTAAACTCAATGTTTTTTTCCTAGTCAATTTATTTTAAGGTGTATTTTAGGGGAACTAAATTTTTGGGAATGAATCTCTGAAAGACCCAAAGCTAGCCCCTAAAAGAAGCTCCAAAATTCAGCACCCACTATTTGGGCATAACCACTCAAAAAGCCCCTAACTTTCTTATCAAAAATTCAAATTTCCCCCCTTTCCCCCAAAAACCCAATTTTTTCCAAAGAACACAAATTTTGGTTTGATAGACCCACACATTTCTTCAGGTTGTCGAAAAATCCTCGACAGGGAGGATTTAAAACCCCAAATTCTTAAGTCTCGACTTTAAGTGATGAAAACCCGGCCCTTGTAAACCAAAATATAAATCAAAAAAAAAACCCACAACACTTTATTTGATCAACTTTCCCGACCCAAAATAAATCATCAGCTGCATAAATGTACTTAGGGGAAATTATTTTACCCCAAAACAACATCCCCAACCATTCGAAAAAGACCATCTTTTGTTTTGGGGGCCTCTTCTATTCACTCAAAAAAATGCATTAAAATTTGGGATGTAGCCACTTTTCCCAGGTAATTTTAGAAAAAAATGCAGGCACAAGAAACGTGGGAAAAGCATATCATCAAGCCCGCAGATCGGGTTTGTTGGTTTTTTAATAGTGTTCTTATCGATGGCTCAACTTTAATGTACATTTTTTAAAACTTTTCCCTTCCTTTTTTGGCATAAAGTAAAGCTGGTACGGCAAAAGGGGCTAAAATGCTCTCATGGAAAATTTTATCCGGGGTCCCCCGATTCATCAAACCTATTTCTTCAATTTAAACTGCCTATTTGGGTTTAAAAGCCTGTAAGGGGGTTGGGTTTGGGTTTTAGGCGCTCTTGTTTTAAGGTCAATGCAATCTCAATACCTCTCGGGGGAGATCCCCCTTTTTGGGCATCTGGGCAGAAAATAATTTGGTAAAGTCTTGAAGTAGCGTTGAAACCTTGGTAGGTAATTTTCTGGGCTTCTCTCACCTCCGGGGCCCTCCTAGCTAAAAGGAGCAAAAAAGTCCTCAACTAAACTTTTTGAGAAAAACTGAGTTTGGGGAAATCCCCAAAGGGATTTCCCTACAATGATCCAGAAAACCTTCTCTTGGGTTTCTTACACTTCCTTAAGGCTCATATTCGATATAATTTTCTTCAAATCCTTTTTGGGAAATTTGGGTGGGGCCCTTCCTAAAACCCATCGTGTAATACTCTCAAGTTAAAAAAAGCCAGGGTCGACCGAGTAATATGTGAAAAGGGAAACACAGGGGAAAAAAAACATTCCCTTAAAAACCTCACCCCAAACTTATCCCCAAATTTTAAAATCGGACCTTAACTTATTCAAAAACCGTGAAACCCTTTCCCTTTTTTCTCCTCAACCATAAAATCTTATATGGTTTAAAGGTGTAAAAAAGGTTGGCAAATTCAAAACCCCTAACTCCCGGGCTTGATTTTATGACTTTGGTACAGTTTCCCTCCGCAATAAAAAAAAGACGCATAGCTTACCATTCCCCCAAAATAATTCAAAAGGGGAGAGGTTTCCCCCTTTTTGTCATTATCGTTAGCTACAAAAGTGCTGAAAAGATCTTTAAAAATTACAAAGCAACCGGCACCACCTCAGGGGTTTTCTAAAGCATTAGGGTCTTCCTAAAACCCTTTCCAGCATTTTGGATCAACCCCCTTTTTCTTCCTCCCCTTTCCCACCCACACTCTCTATTTTAAAATGGAGGCTTGTCCCCCCTTATAGTCATGACCAGCCAAATAAAACTTTTGACAAAGCTAGGGCCAAAAACCAAAGGGCACTTAAAACTTTTAAAATTTTTCTCGGGTTTTTTTCCTTCCTACTTTAAAATTTTTGGTTTCCTGGGGTTTTGCCTTCCCTTTGGGCCTTTCTTCTGGTTGGCTCAGAAACCTGTCCTCGACTATCTACCTCAAAACTTCTTAATGCTCAGTCTTTTCCCTAGTTGGTTCAGGATGCCGCTTTTATTTGGCAGTTTTGGGTTTCGGCTATTTGGGCATCCAACTAACCTAGTTTTTCCCTTTTTGCCTTTTTTCTTTTCTAAAAATGCCCCCCCAGAGGTTTTCATTTATTTTGTAAATCTCAACAACCCACGATGTTACAAATTTCCCCAACTGTAGCCTAGAGAGGAATTTTAAATTAAATTTTTCGAAACTCAATTTTAAATTGACACCCACTTTGGGATGATGGGGAAAAAGAAAGTTTTCAAAAAAATTATTCTTTCCACTTCTTTTTACCTTACCAAAGTTTTTAGAGCCCTTTCTAAAGTATTTTCTTGTAGTATTCAAAAATTTAACCTACTTCTCAAGACTCCTTTTCCCTTCCCGCCATTTGGGATTTTCCCTGGTCTACCCTCCCATTGAAACATCCTACAACTTTTTTCCATTAAAATTGGGCGGGCAAAGCAAAAAATTTTTTCCCCTAATACGCTCCTCGAAAACAAATAACATCTCCATAACCATAAAATTTCTAATATCTTTTCGTTTTTCTCCTCTCAATCAATAGTTGTCAGCACTCCCAACCCCCATTGAAGCTGGGAATCTAACTTTGAGGTGTTGGGCCCCCTAAGAACTCAAAAGCCCACGCGGTTCAACTCCAAATACAAAACCTCCTTTTTTTCATACTTTTTTCCCCTCCATCTAACTCCAATCTTCTTCTCATGCCCTTCTATCAACATAAAGGGGGGGGGCCCGTATTTGGGTTTAAAATTAAAAGGCTTCGGGGTGTCGTACATTCATCTGTCTTCCGACTTATCCCCATTCTTCAACCCAAAATCAAAAACCCACTTACGTGCCTAATCTCTAGAACTTTCTGTACTGAAGTAGCAAATTTAGCCACAATAGTAGTAAGGTCTTGTATCTACTCATCATTTTATTTGTTTTTTATTGAGTAAACTCGACCATGCCCCTAGCACCCACTCTTGGCATCGTTAATTTCCTCCTTGAATGCTGGTTTTCGACTTTCCCCCAAAGGGTTTTAAAAAAAGGTACTCCCCCACACAAGAAACCCTTTTATAAAAACATACAAAAATCATTAGCTCCCAATCTTAACCTCAAGCCTGATACAAGATTAGTAATGTACCTAAAGCCAACAATCTTTAGGTTTTTCCCCTTTATTGTCTGCACCAAGGGATCCTCCCCGAAATACCCGAAGAAAATAGAATGATAGGTCAATAAATTTGGAAGGGTTGTCTCGCAAAAAACCCAAAAATATTCAAATCTATGTATAAGCCCAAAAAATTTTCCGGTTTATGGAAAAATGACTATTTATAGCTTTAAAAAATTAAAAAAAAATTATAAGAAATATATAAAAAAAGGGGTTTCCCTATACATTTTAAAAGGGAGAAAAAGGGGACAAAAAAAAAAAAGGGGAAAAAATAGTAAAATGCCCAAAAGAAAGGACAGGGGGAGTGCGGGGACTGGATTTGTAAAAAGGGGTTTTCTCTAACACAGTAGGCAAGGGGAAAAAAGGGTGTCGGGAAAACAAATAAGCAAAGGGGGGAAAAGATGCGTAAGGGGTTGGAAGGGGGCTGCAAGAAAAGGGCCCTTTAGCTAGCATTAGCTGCATTTCTCGTAAGAGATTCTGGGCAGTTGGAATTTTTAAATCACTTAGCACAGAGCTTTTGGGCCCAAAGGGGAAAAAGTCAGCATTAGTGCGGGATAACAAAAAAAGCTTTGTAAAACCACCAAAAGGGGCTCTCGGGGAATTTCACCAAACCCTATTTCAACATATTGTTTCTCATCACCCCACAGGTTAACACAAACAATCCTTCAAGGGGGGGGAAATGGGGGCCTCAAAGGGTGTACGCAAAGGTTTGGGTCAATAGCCCCTCCAACCAATCAAAGATAAAAACCCCCCTAAGAATTGGGGGTTTTTCCCCTCAAATCTAGAAATTTTCGGGGGGGGAATTCCGGGTTACCCAAAGGGGTATCAAGGCCAACCCTAAAAAAATAACCGAAAATAAAGGGTTTGAGGCCCCCCCCTTTGGGGTCCAAGACATGTAAAACCTAAAAAAACCCAGGGTAATTGCACTGGGCGGGTTTAAAATTTTCGAAGAGTGAAAATATTTTTGCTTTTAGTTCTTAAAAATTCTTAAAACCCAAAGGGGTTTTTTTAAATAAATTTTAGAGGCACAGAAACCCCTTCCAACAGCTACAAAACTTCATCATACACCCTCCTATCCTTTTAAGCTTATCCTAGGGAAAAAACCTTTTTTTTTGACCAAAACGTAAAAACCAAAAGCAATCCCCTGTCCCGGGTTTAAGGGGAAAAGGGGGAAGAGCATAGGCTTTTTAATATTACTCAGCCACATACCCACGGGCTTGAAATTAGGTAGATTTGGGGCCAAAAAATTTACCCTTTGGGATGCTATAAACCAATACTTTGGGCTTAAGTCGAATTTCTAAGTACACAAAATCATTATGCTAATGACCAGCTGCTTTAACACTATTTTATAGAAGTGGGATGATTTCCAAATAATGGTGAAGACGGATAGAGTTTAAGGGGCATACGAAATCTAAACAGTCACAGACAGTTTAAACAAGGTAAAAGGGGTTGGCCAATTTTGTGGTTGAATATACAGGACAAGATAAAGCACCCCCGGGACGGCAATAAGGAAATGTAGCCCTCAAAAACATTAATGGATCATCCATTTCGGGGGGTGGAGGTATAAATAAAGGGTTTTCGGTCCCCAACCCCCACCCGACTCCCAAAAACCGGATCATCTATTTTGCTGACTCTTTCCCTGTCTACCGATTTTAAATTTACACTATTTCTCACAAAAAGATCCCAAAAGAAAAAGGGGCTTAAACCCTTTAAACCCAGGGCCTGCCCAAAATCCCTTACTTGATTTTATGCTTACCCGATATGAGAGAGATCATTTTGGGCGAGAGTTTGGATCCACACGGAAAGACACAAAGAGCCCAATGCCGAAAAAACCTTTAAAACTTGACAATTATAAACTAAACCCTTTGGGGGGTCTTAGCTAAGCAATGCGAGATTTACTTCAAAGGCATGCCAAATGATTGCTTTCCGACCCCTTTCCCCCCAAAAACCCACAAATTTTTTAATTTTTTTTTACAAAGTTTTTTTTATTTTATTTATAGGCCCCAAAACTTTTTAGGGTTTAGGGTCCCTTTTACAATTTATAATTTTTTCCCCCTAGGTTTTAAGACATCCCCAAATGGTAACAAATTTTTAAAGGGTATTAAAATATATACAAAGGTTTTTTTAAAAACCCCTTTTTTAAATATTTTCTCTTGGAAACTCCTCTTATCAACTCTTATCCCAAACCCCCCTTTTGCAAAGATTTGGTGATGGGCCCCCATCACCCCGAACCTACGTCACACCCCCCCCCCGGGGAGTCCTTGGCCATGAAGAATCCCAGTTGGTGCTCATATTTGGTTAGGGAAACTTACCCGATTCACTAAAACCCTCACTAAACCTACTTTATTTTCGTTTTTTCCTTAGTAAGATCAAAGCATTTCCCCCCAACGGCCTTATCATCTTTTTTTACGACCCTTTTCATTTAAAAATCAGAGCTCCCCAAAAAAAGGGGGTCCAGATAGGGCCGAGGTTTTTGGCATTGTATTTTATTCTATTTTGTTTTGAGGAATACTTTCTTATTTGGGTTTTTTTTAGGATAATTTAAAGGGTTTGTTTAACCCGGGTATTAGTTTTTGGTTTTAATTTTAATTTTCCTTTGAAGGGTTGTGAAAATTTAGATTGCAAATTTTTTTTACATCATGGGTCCCATAATTGGGTTTTATAAAAAAAAAAAAGGTTTGGAAATTTTTAATCTGGGTTTTTTACTAAGGGTATCACTTCTTCAAATTGTTTATTGTGTTTTTCTTTTTTTATTATTAAAAATAAAGTAGCCAAGAAAGTACTGTTGTGTTTTTCCAAATTGAAAAAACCCAAATGTCTATTGAATTGGGAAATGTTTGAGCTATTTGACAAGAAAAGTTGTTGGGCTGAATTTGAACTTTGCCGGGGCTTTCGAGGGTGAACTTTCCAAATTGAAATCGTGCTGGGACTACTTATTTTGCCAAATCGAGTAAATTTTTAAAAAAGTAAGACTGATTTCTAAATTGGATTGTCTTGTTTTAAACACTTGCTGAGATTTACTTTAAATTGTTAAGCTCCCGGACGTGCCAAGCTTAATTGAGTGAAAGAGTCTAAGCTAAAAAAATTTAAGTAAAAAAACCGAGCTAACTACTCGAAGGTTTTTTAAAAAAATTTTCATTCGAAAACTAGTACCTTTTTTTTTATACACCCATCCATTAGCTTTCTGAGAAAAATTTTCTTCTCTCCCCTTTATAAGCCCTTTAAATATTGCCCATTGAATTTAATATCCTTAAAAAGGCATAGAAATTGGATACGAATATGAAATTTTTTAGGGAAAAACATGTAACACAAATTCTAGAGTTTTATGGGTATGGGTCTCCCTATGAATATTTTAAAAAATTGGGGAAATTCAAATTTATTTAAGGGTTTTTTTTAAAGATTATTTTTTATCCCGAGCATAAGAAGGGCCCAAGTTATAAAAACTCGAAAGAATTTGGGTTTGTAGCTAATTGGGGGAAGAGAATGATAAAAACAAAGAATTTTATAAGGGAAACATCGAGATATTACATGGGAAGAGATAAGGGGTTTGATGGGGAAGAAGATTCGTACCCCAAAAAAACATCAAAACAAATTATATTAGAGAAAACCCATCTAGAAGCCCAACATCTCGGAAATACAAAAATCAACTAAAGGGGATTGAAAAACGACTTTGAAGTGTTTTAAGGATGAAATAAAAACAATGGGGGAATGCCCCAATTCCCAAAGTATTGAAAAAAAGAGTTTTGGAGGGAAGGTTTTTAAAAAGTGAGTAGGAGGGGGAAGAAAACAAGCGAGTTGGGGGTTAAAAACCCCCCCTATTCCTGATTTACCCCCCATTATCAAAAACCCCCCCCAAAAATTTTATGCGCATGACCCCAAGAAAAAGGAGGAAGAAAAAGCCCATTTTTCGAGGAAGTAGGGGGGAATAACCGATTTCAATGAATAAAAAGAGTTTTGGGGATCCGAGCTAGCTGAGCTTAGAGATTGGAATACCCTTTTGACTGAAGAGTCCCCTTTCTTTTCCCATCGGGGCATCGACCCCTGCGCCCAAAAATTTTTTTTTTGTATGACCCGAGAACATGTTACTTTTCCCTTTAATAGGGTTTTTTGGGACTACCAAGATGTGGGTTTTACGAATTCATGAGGGGTTAAAGGAGCCGAAGAAGATACCCACACTGAACCTAGATCCGAACAAACTCTATATCACTCTATCCCGGTTTTTTTAGGGGGTATTTGATCTCGGTGGGGTTTGGGAACCGCTAATTACCAATTTTTGGGTCGAAACTTCTCTAAAGGAAAGGGAAAGAAAAGGCTTCCCGGGACCGACCCAACCCAAATGCTAAAGCCAATATCATCTACTTGTCGACTCATTTTTCTCTGCCGGCCAAATTTACATTCTTTTCCCCTAAAAAAGGGGCCGAGAAGCAAAAGTTTCCCCCCAAACCTTAACCATGCCTAGCCAAAAATTTACTCGGCTTCACGCTTTCCGATATGACGGAGATCACGTTTTCTGAAGTTAAAATCCACTTTGGCCCCAAAACATGGGGGAAAACTAATGCTAATAAAATTTTGAAATTGACAATTAAGGCCACCTCTCTAGGGCCCGGGTTTAACAATCGAAACTACTTCCCAAGGCATGCCGAAAGATTTTGCATGTTGACTTCCCCGTAAAAAAACCAAAAGTTTTATATTTTTTTTTTATATATTTTAAACTTTTTTTTAAATTTTTGGGGCCCAAAATTTTTTAGGGTTTTTGGGGTTATACATTATTTTACAATTTTCCCCTAGAGTTTAAGAACGTACAAAAAATAGCAAAATTTTTAAAAATTTTTTTTTTATAAAAATAATTTTTAAAAAATGTTAATTTTTATTCTCTTAAACTCTTCTTTAAATTGTTTTCCCAAAAATTCCCAAAAAAATTAAAAAAATTTAAAAAAAAAATTGGGGGCAAAGGGGAACCCATTATTTCCCAACCGGGGGTTTTCGTTAACCAACCAGCGATTCCCCTTTAAGCCTAAAAAATCAGCTTAGTTCCCATTCCCTTAAGTGGTTTCTTACGGATTTCCTCAAACCCCAACTAACCCCCCTTAAAAATTTTCATTTAAGGTTGGACCCCCTTACGATCCTTTTTTGTCCCTTCCTTAGGTATTTGACAATAAAAGGTTTCTTGGGTTTTGGGCCAAAACCTTTAAAAATTTTAAATTTCCCCCTTAAACGCCCCAAAATTTTAATTAGCTTCAAAACCCAATCCAAAAAACCCAAAAACCCCAAAAACCGTTTTTAAATTGGAAAGTAATCGGCTGTTGGAACACTTCGGGTTTTCTTGGAAATTTTAAAAACCTTTGTCCCCTTTTTAAGTCCGGAAGTAAAGAACCTGGGTATACAAAAATTTGGGGGAAGGGGGCCTTTTGGGAAAAGGGAAAAAGACCTTTAAATTGAATTCCCACGGGACCCCCCCTTTTTTACAAAAATTCCCCTCCCCCGAAAATTTTCCCCTTTTCTTTTCCCCCTTATTTGGGTGGTTAAAAAGGGGGTAAAAGGAAAAAGGAAAAGGTTTTTTTTCCTTTGAATACTTCCAAAAACCCTTTCCCCCGAACTTTCCCAAAAATTTGAATTGGCCCAATTTTAACCCTTTCAAATCCGAAAACCTTAAGGTTTTTCCCAAACTTTTAATTCCTATTTGGACTAAGGGCCCAAAAATTTTTGAGGGTTTTTGGGGACAGAAAAAAGCCCCAAGAAATTTTATGCCCACCCAACTTTTTTAACCTTTCTTCCCCCTTGAACGCCCCCGGGGAAAAACCTCCCCTTTTGCTCAAAAAAAACCTTTCCTGGGAAATTTAAGGGCCCAACAAAATTTAAGGAAGATTATAAATTTAAAGTATACACCAAAAAATTCAATTTTTCCCAAAGCCTTTTACCAAATTTAAAAACAAAATTTAAACTTTGGGGGGAAAATTATAGGCCCAAAATTTTAAAACAAAAAAGGCCCAAGGGGTAGCCTTAGAAGTTGCCCCGGGACCTTTTAAGCTTTGCTCCATCAAATTGGTCACAAAAACCAAAAATTTTAATTGGTGTTTCCAACCAATTTTAAAAAATTTTTATGGCTGTTTGGGTTAGTAGGCCATTTAATTTAGTTTCCCCGAAGCCCTTTTTTCCCCCCAAAACTTCTTAAATTAGCCCAAACATATTTCTCCCAACAAATTTCCTTTTTATTTAAACAAACGAAGCCAAAAAAACCCAAAAGAAAAAAATCAAAAAGAAGAAGTGTTTAGTCCAAAATTGAAACCCAACCTTTTTTTTTATTTTTTTCCCTTGGGGCCTCAATTAAAAAAGAACAAAATTTTTAATAACCCCAAAAAAATTTTTGAAAAAAAATTTTCCCCCAAAAAAAATCCCCAAAACCCAAAAAAACCACTTCAAAAGAAAATTTCCCCAAAACAAAAAAGGTAAAGCAAAAGGCCCTAAATTGGGGCATCCTTGATAATTAAAGAAAAAGGTTAAAAAAATAATCGGGGGGGAAGGTGGCTTAGGAAACAAAATAAATATTATTAGGGTTTTTTGAACCAACCCCCTACCTTATACGCACCCAACCCTTTTTCCCTAAAATTTTTGGGTTAAAAACACCTTTCCATAAACCACCCCTAGCTTTTAAAAGGGGGAAAAATTTTTTAAAAAGTTTCCCCCAAAAAAAATATAAAAGGCTTTTCCTTTTTAAAACTTATATCATTAAAAACCTTTTTATATTTTTAAATTAGTCCACAAAATAATTAAAACCCCAAACCCAAAATTTGGGCCATCCTTCGAAAAAATTCAAAAATTTAAAACTGTTGGTTTTTAGGGTTTTAAAATTTACTGTTTAATAGCCCCCATTGTTCTAAACAAAAAGGTTTTTCATAAAATTTTCCCAATTGGTTTTTAAATTTATAATTTTTTTGGGTTTTTTCCCCAAACCCAATTTTGGAAAATATTTACAAAAGTAAGAAAATAATGGGATTTTTCCCCAAAAAAAGTTTTCCATTTTTTTGAAAAAGGCAAAGGGGAAAAAGAAGACCAAATGGGTTTTTTCCTTTCCTTGGGGTTTCCCAAAACCACAATACCCCCAACCCCCGGGGGGGGTGAATTAAATTTTTTTGCCAATTCCCCCCGTTGTTTTAAATTGTTAAAAACCACAAAAGAAAGTTTTAAGGGGAGAAAGGAGCATTTAACCTTAGCTTAAAAAATTGAATGACCAAAAAAGGAAAAAGCATTAATAAAAATTTTTTAAAAAAGGTTAAAACATGGGTGAAAACAAATAATTTTTGAATCACCTTTTAAAATTTTTCATAATTTAAATTGGTTTTCCCCCATTTAAAGCCCGAGGAAATTCTTGTTTCAATTAAAAATTAGGAAAAAAAATTTTTCCCGGAAAATTAAAAATAAATTGGAAATTTTTTGGGGTTTTTGGGAACACCGTCCCTCTAAAATTTTAAATTAAAACCCTTATTTTTAAGAATTTTTGCCAAACACTTTTAATTTTAATAAAGAGTGGAAAAGAATTTTGCTTATCCTTTTTGGGAAAAGGGGGTCTATTTGAAACCCAATTTTTTTTCCCTTATAAACCCCCTTTGGGGGCCCCAAATTTTGAAAAAGGTTAAATTTTCTGGAAAAACCAAATTTAGGGTTATCTTATTTTAGTTTTACCCAATACGAAAATTGAGGGTCCCTTCCCCCGAAAGGGGTTTTTGGGGTTTAAACCCCCTTATAAAAAATAGGAAATTTTCCAATTCCCAATCCCAAAAGGTGAATAACTAGCTTTTTTTTTCATGCAAAAAATTACTTTTTTAAAAACCCTTTTAAAATATTAAATCCCAATAATCCCAAGAAAGCCTTTAAGCTACAAAATTTTCCAACCTTTCCTATCTAAAACACTTACTAACGAAAACCTTTTTTTCTTCCAACCGATTCCTTTAAAACCCCTGAAAACCTTTTATATAAAAATACCCCCTTTTTTTTTAATTTTTTTTTAGGGGTTCTTTTTTAAAACATAAGGGTTTTTAAACTTTAAAACACCCCCCCTTAAAAATTTTTATTATATAAAAGATTTAAAAATTTTCCAAAAAAAAGAAAAATTTTATTTTTTTTATAAAAAATTTTTTGGTTTTTGTTATATAAATTAAGATAAATTAATTAAATAATAATTTTTATGGTTTTAAATTGGGGGGTAAAAAATATTTGTATTAAAAAATTTTTTGTTGAAATCTTTTCAAAAACCAGAAAGTTAAACCATAAAGAAATCCCAAGTGGGCTTCTCCCTTGTTTTGGGGCCCAAAGGGAGGGGGCCTCATATCCTTGATTACGTGTATTTTTTTGGGGTTTGGGCCTTGATCCCCTTTGGGAACCCAAAAAAAAAAAAAAGGAAAAAAAATTCTTTAAAAAAATTGCTAGTTTTGGGACTGGAAAGACACAATTTTTTGGGTTCATTTTTGGAATTGGTTGGAGACTATTGCCCCAATCATTTGCGTACCCCTTTAGGGGCCTCCAGTCCCTCACTTAAAGGGGATTTTTTGGGTCGTTAACCTGCTGATGATGAGAAAAATAGTTAAAATTAGGGTGGCTGAATTCCCAAACCCCTTTAGGGGGTTAAATAACTATCTTTGTTTGTTACCATGCACTAATGCTGACTTTCCTCAAGCCAAGACCTGTCTAAGGTTTTAAATTTCCAACTGCCGAAGCCCTCTTACCGAGTAAATCATTAACTGCTAGAAGGAAACTTCTTTTGCACCTCCCCCCCAAACTCTACACCCATTTTTTTTTTTTCACATCTTAGCTTATTTGTTGCCACGACACCTTTTTTCCTTTCCTCCCTGGTTAGAAAACCCTTGTACAAATCCAGTCTCGAAATACCACCTGCCCCCTTCATATGAAATTGACTTTTTTCCCTTTTTTTTTTTTTGTCCCTTTTACTCCTTTTCAATTACTAGGAATCCTTTTTTTGGGTATATATTTTTCTTTTAATTTTTTTATTTGTAATGCTAAAAAATATCATTTTTCCCCCAAAAACCCGGGAATTTAAATTTGCCCCTTATACAAAGATTTGAATATATTGTTCGCGAGAAAAACCCCTCCAATTTTAACTTACCTACTCTTCTATTTTCTTCGAAATTTCTTGGGGTTTCCATTGGGGGCAATCAAAATGGGAAATCCAAAATGATAGTTGAGCCTTGGTACTTTACAAAAAATTTGATATCAAGCTTGGGTTAAGTTTGGGGAAAGCTATAAATATTTGAAATTATAAAAAGGATTTTTTTGTGTGAGAGTATTTTTCAAAAACCTTGAGAGAATGTCGAATCCTAGCTTCAAGGAAAAATTTAAACGATCCCAAAAGTGAGCTCATGGTCATGGTCGGTGACCCCAATAAATACTACATACTACTGAAGAGTAGATCAAGACCTTACTACTATTGTGGCTAACTTAGCTTTCTTCAAAAAAAAGTTCTAGAGATTTGGCTACTAAGAGAGGGTTTTTTGATTTGGTTGAGAGATGGGGATAAGTCGAGAAGACAGATGAATTACGACAACCCAAAACCTTTTTTAATTAAAAACCAAATAAAACCCCCCAGTTGATAGAGACATGAGAAGAAGATTGGGGTTAGATGGGGTGGAAGAGTATGAAAAAGAAAAAGGAGTATATGTTTTTGGGGTTTACCACCCTGAGCTTTAAATTTCTTAGGGGAGCCGAACACCTCAAAGTATAGATTCCGAGTTTAATGGGGCTGGTATGCTGACAAATACTTAAAATTGGAGGGAAAAAAACGAAAAGATATTAGAGTTTTATGGGTTTTTGGGGGGATGTTATTTTTTTTCGAGTACTGTAAAAAAAAATTTTGTAGCTATGGGAGCCAAAAAAATGGAAGGGAAATTTTTTGGATTTTTTTAAAGAAGCTGACGAGAATCCCCAACATGGAACGGGAAAGAAGAGAGTCTTGAGAAGTTTGGTTTTATTCTTGAATACTAAAAGCAAGATACTTTTAGATGACTCTAAACTTGAGGTAAGGTAACAGATTAGTGGGCGAAATGTTTTTAGACTTTTATTTGCTCATCATCCAATGTGAAATTTTAAAAAACTTGAAAGCGAACTATTTACAGTTCACTCTTTGGCTACAGATTGAGATTAGGGAACATCGTGGGGTTTTTAGAGACTCACAACCCTTTAAAAGAAACCCTCTGGGTACATTGAGAAAATGAAAGGGAAAAGGGAAACTAGGTTAGTTGGATGCCAAAGTAGCCCGAAAAAAAACTTACTGCCAAATAAGAGCGGCATCCTGAACCAACTGGGGAAAATGCCCTGAGAAATAAGTTTTTTTGAGGTAGATAGCAGGACAGATGCTGAGCCAACCAGAAAAGGGCCCAAAGGTAAGAGCAAGCCCCCGAGGAACCTAAGATCTAAATGGGAAGGGAAAACCTGAAAAATAAATGTTTTTTAAATGCCTTTGGGTTTTTGGGCACTAGCTATCCCTGTTTGATCCTGAGTCCGACTATAAAGGGGGAAAAAGCCCCATTTAAAAATAGAGAGTGTGGGGAAAAGGGGAGGGAAAAAAAGGGATTGAACAATTTCTTGGGAAAGGGTTTTAGGAAGACCCAAAAGCTGAGACCCCCCCTGAAGTGGTTTCCGAGTTTCTGCTTTGTCATTTAATGAACTCTCAGCACTTTGTAGCTTTTAAAGATAAAGAGCAAAGGGAAAACCCTCCCCCATATTCCAAATTTTGAGTGAATGGTAAGCATGCGTCTTGATTATTGAGGGAAGGGAGCTGTACCAATTAAATTAACCCCAAGGGGAAAGTTGGGGTTATAAATTTTCCCAAACCCTTTTTTCACCCCTTTAAGCCAATAAAAAATTCACTGGTTGGGGCAAAAAGGGAAGGTTACACGTTTTTGAATAATTTAAGGTCCCCGATTACCATTGGTGATAAGAAAAGGGTTTGGAGGTTTTAATTAATGTCGCCCTTTGGTGTTTCCCACAATTACTCGGTCGACCGGGGAAATTTAACTTGAAGTATTACACGAGGGGTAAGGAAGCCCTACAATTTTCAAAAGGATAGAAGAAAATTATACCCGACACCATTACCCTTAAAGGGAAAGGAAAAAACCCCCAAAGAGAAGGTTACTGGATAAATTGTAGGGGAAGTCCTTGGTGTTTTTCCCCGGCTCAGTTTTTCAAGAAGTTTTAGTTGAGGATTTTGGTGCCCCCTTTTTTAGCTGGGAGGCCCCTTTGGAGGTGAGAGAAGTCGGGAACTTACCTACCAAGGTGCAACAGCTTTTTCCCAAGCCCTTTTCCCAAATTTATTTCTGCCGAATGCCAAAAAGGTTCATCCCCCCTCAAGGTATTGACTTTTGCATTCCCCCAAAAAAAAAAAAAAAATAAAGCAAGACTGCCAAAACCAAACCCCCCCGGGCTTACAGGTTTAAAACCCAAGTAGGCAGCTAATTGAAGAAATGGTAGAGGGAATCGGGGCCCGGGCCTTTAAGGGGGCCCCTTTTTTCCCCAAAAAAAAAAAAAAAATTAAAAAAAAAGAAAAAATTAAAAAAACCCCCCCCCTTTTTGTTAAGGTTCCCCCCATTTTTTGGGAAAATGGGGGCCCCCCCCGGCCCAAAAGGAAAGGAAAAAAAAAAGGGTGGCTTTGGGGGGGGTTTTTAAAGGGGGGGGGGTTTTAAAAAAAATAAATTTTTGGGGGGGTTTTTTTGGGTTGGGGTTTTTTGGGGTTTTGGGGGGGCCCCCCTTTTTAAAAAATTTGGGGGGAAAAATTTTTTTTAAAAAACCCCGGGGGGAAATTTTTAAAAAAAAAAATTTTTTAAAAATTTTTTTTTTTTAAAAAAATTTTTTTAAAAAGGGGGGTTGGGGAAAAAAAAGGTTGGGGGGGTTTTTTTTAAAAAAGTTTTTAATTTGGGTTTTTTTTTTAAAAAGGGTTTTTTTAAAAAAATTGGGGAAATTTTTGGGGGGGGGGGGGTTTTTTTTTGGGGGGGAAAAAATTTTGGGGGGAAAAAAAAAAAGTTTGAATTTTTAAAATTTTGGGTTAAAAAATTTAAAAGGGGGGGAGGTTTTAAAAAAATTTTGGGGGGGGGGTTTTTTTTTTTTGGGGGGGGGAAGGGGGTTTTTTTTTTTGGGGGGGGTTTTTTTTTTTGGGGGGTTTAAAAAGGTTTTTACCTTCATTTTACCCCAAAAATATTAAAAAAAGATTAAAGCCAATTAAAAAATTTTTTTCCTAATCACCACATGTTTTAAGGGTTAAATTGGAATGGAAAAGGGAGGGTTTTTGGGTTTTTGATTAAATTATAAGGGGAGAAAATTTTTTGATGGTTTTTTAAAAAAAAATTGAACTAAGAGTTTGGGATTTGGCATTTTAAAACTTAAATCATAAGATATCTCCCATTTTAAACCCCTTAGGGGCCAAAGGGTGAATGCTGGGGGAGCTGAAAAGGGTCACTTAGTGGGGGTTTCTTGAGGGGGGAATGGGTTTGGGGTTTTCCCATGGTTTAAAAAGGGGAGTTTACTCATTCAAAAAGCTCATGTGGGGGGTTTAAACCCCGTCTTTTTTTGGGGAAAAAGAGGATGACGAATATTGAAAAGCTTTTTTACTACCTGGGTTGTTTAAGGATGTGAAACAAGTATTTTAAAGGGTGGAAGAAATTAAATATAAAAGGGGGAAGAGAAAAACCCTTTGGGAAAATATAAAACCCCTACTTATCCCAAAATTTTTTTGTGGCCCCCAAACTAAATATAGTTTTTTATACTGGGCCCTTTTCCCAAAAAAGTTAAAAAACATAACTAAATTTTATGGTGGGGGTTGTTTGGGGTTTTTCAAAAGGGGCCATTTCATTTTTTTTCCCACAAACTAATGATACTTTAATTTTTTTGCGACCTTTTTTTGTAAGAAATTGTGTGATTACATGGAGTCCAAAGGGAAAGTATTTGCCCTACTGTGACTAAAAGGGTTCAGGGCTTTTTTTGGAAAAACCTTAGGGAAAAAACCCTTAGCATTAAGTTTTTCTTTTAGTATTTTTAAATCCCCCCCAACAGACACCCAAAATTAAATTGTAAACAGAACAAACCAGTACCCCCCCCCCTCCTGCAGAAAGCTTTTAAAGAAAAAATTTTGGCGTGTTTAAAGGAAATTTATGCCTGCTCTTTAAATTGAATTTGCCTCAACCGCTTACCCTACTCGACTGGAACATCACCTTTTGAGGTTTTTTTATGGACTTAACTTGAACTTACCCTTTAAATTTTAAATTTAAAAGTTCACTACAAAAGGGAAATCAAACCAACCTACAACTTATTTGAGGAATTCCAAAAAGGGAAAATTGGGAAAATTGTCCCATTTTTGGGGTAAGACTTTGGTTTTTATAGAAGGGAAATGGGAAGCCAAGGGAAAGGGGCAAGTCATTTAAACCCCAAAAAACCTTGTTTTAATTCATCTTAGCAAGGAAGCTTCCCCTAGCAAAGGATAAACCCAAACTACCCCCCCAAACGGTTGGCCCCCTTTTAAAAAATTCCTTAAGTGCTTTTAATGATAAGGGCCAAAAAATTTTTAAACAACCCAAGGTTTTGGTGTATCTGCCACTTTTAAAGTCACTGATTTGACTCCTTATATCCCTAATGAGGGGACGAGGACATGTTTTAAAAGGGAAAAATCCCCAAACAACCTTAGGGAGCGAGGGGTTCCCAATTTAAACAAACCCTTTTCATTTGCGTACGCCAAAAAGGGGCCTCCATCCTCCTTAAACCAAAAAGGGATTCTTTCTTTTTAAACCCCCACCGTGACGAGAAAAAATATGCTGAAGGAGGATGGCTAAATTCCTTAAGAGCTCGGGGTTGGTTAACTAGGCTTTTTTCATTATCGTGTGCCAATGTTGTTTTTCCCTTTTGGGCCCAAAAAAGCTCTATATTGGTTTTTCAACTGCAATTTATCGAATTTTTTAGCTACAAGAGTCTCCAATCGAGTAAAGGGCCCCCTAGCTTCGGGTTTAGGAAATTTTCTTCCGATCTAAATTCAACTTTAAAATGGCACCCTTTCATTCTTCGTTCTTGTTGCTGCAATACCTTGATGCCTCTCGTCTTTGTGCTTAGGGCCCCCTTTGAAATGGTTTCCAGAAATCACATCGCACCTTTCGTTTTCACTGACATTATGTTTATTTCCGCTTTTTGTCTTTTTGCCCCCCTTTTTCCCCCTTTTTTTATAGGGTACAAAGGAACCCCCTTTTTTAAAAATTTACTTTCCTTTTTTTCTTTATTTGAAATGCCCGTTTTTAAGAACAACTATAAAAAACCCCCTTCCCCTTATAAGCCGAATTATCCGACTCTATATATAGACTTGATAAACTGTCTTGTGAGACAATACTTTTCAAGTCTACTTTCAAAATACTTTTTTTTAATCTTATTGGTAGCTCAGGATTAGTGACAGGTAAACCCTTAACATTAATTTGTGCGTCATATCAAGTGAATTGAAAAGTTATGTTGTTTTCGTTGTAGGGTCAAAACCTCCGAATATTTCATGGGGACAATTCAAATTTTATTTTGGGAAGACCTACTCACCCTATTTCTTCGATTTTTCCCATAGGATTCACAAAAGCAATCAACAAGGTTTTCCCTTAGTGATAATTTGGAGCTCCTAGGCATATTAAGCTTCATGTCATAGTTTTCTAAAATTTTTCAAAAAGTTTTCCAAAGGTCTTTGACATGCCCGCCTGGCTTCTTGTTTCTCAATAATCATGTCACCCAATGACACCTCCAATACCCGTTTCGATCTAACGCTTAACAGTTTCTTTACCTTTCGTTAATATATCATCCTAACATTTTTGAGGTTGAAGGTACATTTTAAAAGCAATAGGGTCCCAAAAGTGGGTGATGAAAGAGGTGGATTTAAATTTTTCCGAGCCCATTTTTATATGGTTGTAAACCAGAAGGCACCCCATAAAACTCACAAAACCCTGCCCCGGAAGTAGATTTGACCACCAGTTAAATTTTAGGAAGGGGGAAGTAGTTTTTTAGGCGGGATTTTTTTAAGGGTTTTAAATATAACACACAGGGGGCCCCACTTCTTAGACTTTTTGTTGACTACACGACTTTTGCAACCCAAAGTTGGGTATTTTCTCTTTCTTGAAAAAGCCGGGCCTTAAGCACTTTTTACTTCTTTCTTGGGTAAAGTACCTTTTCTTTTTTTTGAAAAGCCCGGGCAGAAAGGAGTCTTTTTGAGTTTTGGGTTTTGCTGGGTCGGGGAAACCTTTCTACGTTACCCCATAGGGGGGGAAATTATTTCCTCCTTCACTTTAGAAGGAGTCCTTGACCTGACCTTAGTTTTTGGGTAGGAGAAGGGTCGATTTGCACTTTTTCAGTATTTTCAACCAACTCACCTCTTTCAGCCGACTTCTCTTGTGGGGGGCCTTTAGAGTGAAGAAACCATCGTTTTATTCCCCCTTAACATAAACTCTTTTTGAAATTTTTTTAAATTTACATCTACAAAACCTCCCCTTTTTTTTGTTTTGGGGAAATTTTACCTTCAAAAGAAAGGAGGATGTGAGACCTAAAGGGGCATTCAAACTTGGTCTTCCCAAGAGAACTTTTATAGGGGGGAGGGATCGTTGATCACAAGAACTCCATCGTTTGCCTTGCAACATAGTCATCTCACTAAGTTCCAAAATCAAGAGTGACAATTCCTTAGTGGGAATTGTTTCCAAATCAAGCCGAAAAGGTTATAGGGGTTTAAAAGTTTCTCTTAATCGTGGGCTTAGCCCCTCATCCTTTTGTATGTATGGTTTAAAGAGGATTTGATAGAATTACTAGTATCCACCATTATCTTTAGGATCTTAAATTTTCTCGATCCTTGCCCCTATAACTAAGGCATCCAAAGGGGGGCTTCTACCCCCCTAAGTCTTTATGGGAGAACCGAGACCAAAGTAGTAATTTTTTGTCTTTTTCCCTTCACTGCCCCCTTTAGATGGGGCTTTAAATTGGGAGCTTTTAATTCTCGACCGGCCCCAAAGGGACGACCTTTTCAACAATTATATAATAAATTTTTGTTGGGGCCCCAACCATTACAGCAGTTATTTTTTGCTCTACTCGAGCACCTTCTGTCCCCCCTCCGGGGGTTTTTTCAATCCTCATCGTCAAAAAAGGGTTTTGTCGTTTTTTCGATTGGGCCACATTTTTCATTGAAGAACCCTTCGCGAAAAAAACTATTAAATTTGCTTTCTTCAATTAGAAGTTTCATTGGTGGTATAGCTAGGTTCCCATGGAATCAATAGTTTTTTGTCCAATTTTCGAGGTTTGGGGCCCCCCCTTTCATTTTAAAGGGGGTCTTTGTAGTAATTCTTATGCTTAAACCTTGGAATAGACTTCGGGTAATGGGTTTAAATCAAAGGAGTTTTGTTTGGGATGTAAATAGGGGGGGGGAGTGGGGCTCACTTAGCTTGACGCCCTTTTTCCTTCTTTTAGGCCCCCCCCCCAAAACCCATTTGGGGACTCTTTCCGCCAAGGGAGTCTTTAAAAGATAATCTCTTTTATCCTATTTTTTTCCCGACCTTTCTTGATTGACTTACGTTTGGCGCGAAAAGTTTTTTTTCCTTTGGGTTTTTGGGATTTCGGGCCTTATTTTAGAAGTTTTGGGAAGGGCTTGGCTTACTTTCGAGGGGAATGAAAGAAACCCTAAAAAGGGCGGTGCCCAACTGAGCAACATGCAAAAGAACTCCCCTTTTGTAGTTTTAGGGGCTCCCAAACCCCAACATTGTTGAAATAAGGCACAAATTCACACAAACTTTTTCCTTCACTCTACTTTATTTGATTAAGGACGATGGTCCCCTTTGGCCGAGAGCTTGCTAGCCCCCGGAGCAAAGGTTGAACTTTTATCTAAATTTAAATGAAAATTGTGAAATCTAAATAAGTGGTTAAACAAGTTCAAGCGGGTTTCCTTTAAAACCCAGAAAAAAACCCTTTTACATTTGGCCCTTCTCTTTTACCATGGAGACTTATGAGGGTGTGGAAGTGGAGGAGGTAATTTTTAAAATTTACCAAATTCCAGCATATTTTATCTAAGGTTAAAGCTTACTATTGGGATATGAACTTTAAACCTGGAACCCCCCGGTTATTGTTGGTGACGATCAACCCCCTATTTTTCAACTACTTTTTCTCACTTTTCTAATTTGAAAAGCCTTTTACTATTATGTGGGGCCCCATTTAGGTTTTGGGATCATTTGTTGGGTGAGCTTGAAAATCATTTAAAAGGGCTAGTACCCCATGGGAGTTAGCCACTTGCTTATTTTGGGTAGGGTTTTGGGGCCCGGTAAAACCTAGACCTTGTTGGGTTTTTGCTACATCAAGGGGGCAGTTTTGGACCTTTCATTTTTTCTACTGGTGTATTGTTTTTAAATCAAAAATGAGCATTAAGGGTTCGAGGGGGGAGTTTGGGGCATTGTACCTCTTAGCTTCTTCAATAGCTTAATTTGGGCAAAAAATTCGTCCAAACCCAAGGGACTTTGAGCGCTGCAAATTCGTCCAAACCCAATGAAAATTTAAAAATAAATGATTTTTTTAGGTAGGTTCCCAAAAAAATTTTTGAATCAAATTATAAAAGTTAGGTTTGATTTTAAAAAAAAAAAACCCCAAAACCCTTTATATTAAATTCGATTCAGAAAAAGAAGGGGAACCGACCTAAACAAACCGGCTCACCCCTTAAAATCAAATGATGGGATAGTTGGGGGAATCTTTAAAGTTATTAAGGGGAATTTTTCCATTTGATTTTTGGTAGTTTAATTTGGGAAATTTGATAAGTTACTTTCGTAGTCCCAATTTGTTTACTTTATTTTAATTTATTTCATTATTTCGTTTCAAACCCCCAAATAATAAAAGAATTGAAATAATTTAAACTTTTTTTTAGTTCTTAAGGGAAATTTTGGGATCGTACAAATTTAATTTCTTTTAAAAGCGACGATTCGTTTTATTTACGAAGCGTTTTTTTTTAAAAAAATTTTTTTTAAAAGTATTGTACATCGCAACGGAAGAAATATTTTAAATTTTATCCCTTATACACCCCCTTAGCAAAACTAAATGAGTATGCTAAGCTAACTGAAAAAAATAGTAAAAGAAAAAGAAGGTTTTTTTTCCAGGTGTGGGGAAAGAGGAAAGAGAAAAAAAGGGGAAAAGCTATACTAACCTGGAAGTGGTTTTTTTTTGCCCCAACCCTCCAGGGCCCCAATGAAAAAACCAAAGGGCAGGGAATGAAAAATATGAGGGCGAAAACAGGGGGAAAGGTCAAGTGAAAGGGGCAAAGCAATGTTTTTTTTAGGATGAATTTTAAAAAAAAAAGCTTTTAAAGGAATAAGAATAAATCGGTGGTGGTCAGAGTAAATGAAAAACGACAAAGTCATTTAAAAGAGTTTATGAGAAACAACTGTATCACAGGGCCGAAGGTCAAGTCAAATTGTTTGGGGGAATGACACATACAAACGGGTTTTTTTTTTTTCCCCCCCTGGGTAGACCCTTTTTGTCGTTTTTTTTCTCTCGACATGGGGGCCATTGTCTCATTGCATATTAGCCCGAGTTTTTTGGCTTTTTTTATTTTTATTTTACCAAGCAAAAATTTTACATGTAAAAAATTTTGAACAATCATCGATAATTTAAAATTTTAAAGAAAATAAATTTTATAAGCAAAAACTTTATTTTCCAAATTAAACTCTCTAATAATAAAATTTAAAAAAAAAATACTAACCCTTTTAAAGTTCAAAAAATTTTTTCGAAAATTTTAAAAAATTTTCGAAAGTTTATATGCCAAGTTGTGAAAACTAAAAAGTAGCTTTTCAAATTTCAGCCAAGTTATGAATTTTTTGACCCTTATAAAATTGAATTTTTACTAACCCTTTGAGATATTACTTTAATTAAAGAAGATTTTTTGTTTAAAATTTTAAATTCTGTGTGAAAAAACTCACAACCCTTTTTTTCCCAAAACATTATACTTTCGGGGGCAAAGCCGATCCTAAGTATTCAATAGGTTGGAAGCCTTTACGATTTTTACAATGAAAGTGATCAACCCTGGGGTTTTTTTTTATTTTATAAAATTTACAGGGAAAATGCATATTTTAAGAAAGGGGGAAATGGAAAAAAAAACCACAAATCGAATAAATTTTTAAAACAAAAAAATGTTTTTTTTTTAATTTAGTTTACAAAATTTCAAATTTTAAAACCCAAAGCAAAAATTTAGGGTTGGGGTTTGGGAAAGGGTTTAAAAAACCCGGGATCAAGCCTTTTTTAAAAAAAACCAAAGTAAAATTTTATTTCAATTAAAAAATTCCTTTATTTTAAAAATAAAAAAAACCAAAAAAAATTTTTATTTAATTTATTGAAATATAAAAATTTTAAAATTTTTTAAAATTTTACCTTTGGGTATAAATTTATATATAGTTTGACTAAAATTTTTTTTATACTATATACTATTTTTATAAAAAAAATTATTTTATTAACAAATATTTAAAAATTTTTTAGTCACATGAATTTTAAATTTTCCTTTAACCTATGTTATGAAAACACTTAATATTTTCAATCAACCAATACTTTTAACATAAAATTTTACATATTTTAAAAAATTTTAAAATTTTCCAAAATTAAAAGATATGGGTTTTAAATTTTTTTAAAATAAACCGAATCAAATTAAAAATTTTATAGTTTTTGGGAAAAAACCCCCATTCGAACTGTAAAATTTTTATTCAATGATATAAAAAACTAACGCATTTTTTTGATTTAATTTTGGGTTAGAGGGAAAAAATGAAAAAAAACAATCCACATCCACCCTAAATTTTTACTTTTTTCCCTTGCATAAAAATTATATTAAATTATACCTAAATGGAAAATTAAATTTAAAAAAAAAAATACTTTTCGTTTTTTCTAAACAAATGGGGTGATTGTTTTTATTTATAATAAAATTTGTGTTATAAATAAAATTTTTTAAATTTAAGTTATTTAAAAAATTAAATAAATTAATTGTTTTTTTTTTTATGGGCTTTTCCTATTTACTAATTAAGGTTGGGTATTGAAAATATAAACATTTAAAATTGGAAAAAATTATAAAAAAAATAGAAAAAATTAATTTTATAATATATGTTTTTATAATTTTTTATAAAATTTGGCTGTTAAAAATAAAATTAACTTCTTTTTCTTTTTCCATTTTTAAATTTCAAAATAAATTTTATTTTTTATTGTAATTTTTTCAAAGTACATTCAACCTTTTAAATGGAAAAAAATTTCGATTTCTTTATTTTAAATTTTTAACAAAGCATTTAATTAATTTTAGAATTTTATTTACTTATTTAATAATTTTTTTTTTTTTTAAATTATTCTAATTATTTTTTAATTTTTTTAAATTTAAAGTTCGAATTTTTTAATTAATTTATGAATTTTTAAAAAAAAATAAATTTGTCAAGTTTTTAATTTTTAGGGGAAATTTATATTTTTATTGATTTATATTTCTTTTTCCTTTTAATTTATTAATTATTTTTAAAATATCTTTTTGTTTTATATAACTTCTTTACAATCATTATTTCCTATTTAAAATTGGTTTTTTTTATTATTATTTTTTCACCTCTTTTTGGAGGAAAAAAATTTAAAATTATTTTTAAAATATTTAAAATTTTTTTAAAATTTATTATTTTGGGGGAATCTTAATGTTGTTATTGGGGTGGTCAAATTTTTTTATTTGGATAGTTTTTTTCCCTATGGAGATTCCATACTTTCAAGATTTTAGTAAAAATTTAAAATTTTATTAATTTAAACCCATTTAATTTTTTATTTTATTTTAAGGATAATTGTTGTTAAAGTTCTTTAAATGGAAAGGCCCAAAATAAAAGCCATTAAGGGAAAATTGGTTTTTGAATTTTCATGGAACTTAATTTTTTTTCTATTGGAATAAGAAAAAAATAAGCTGAAGTTATAAATTTATTTACAATTCCTTTTTTTTATTTTAAAAAAAATTTTTCTGAAAATTTTTAAAATTTAATTAAAAAATCCCCTAAAAAATTTAATAAACAATATTGAACCTTAAATAAATTTTTTTTTTTTTTTTTTATTTATAAATTTTTTAATTCAAATTTAAATAAAAAGAAAAATTTAAACGCATGATTTTACTTTTAAAAAATTTTTAAAGTTTAAAAAAATAAAAATAAGGTTTTTAAAAAAATTTTGTTTTTCTTTAAATTTTTTTATATGGTTTGAATTTTAAGATTTAAAACCCAAATTTATTAAAAGGGGTTTATGATTTTTAAAAATTTTAAATATAATTTTTGACCTTTTTTTTTTCAAAAAATAAATTTGTTGGTTTTTTGGCTTTACTTTTTTCTGTTCTTCTAAAATTTTAGTATACATTTTAATTTTTAAAATTAATTAAAATTTTTAAATTTTTTTTACATCCATTTTTCAATTTTAATTTTCTAATTTTATAATTCAACTTAGAATTAAAAAATTAACCTTTTCTTCAGGAAAAATAATTAATTTTTTATTCATTGAATTTTTTTCTAACAAATTTTTTTTTTATTTTTAAAATTTAAATTTATAAAATATTTTTTCCTTAAAATTTTTTAAAAACCTTTCTTAAGTTTTTTTGAAGTGGGCGATTTGGCAGGATAACTATTTTAATTTCCGGGTGAGTTACTGTTTAGGTTTTTTTACTGTTTTAATTTTTAGATTTTCCCTAGAGGACTATATCTTTTAGATTGGTTTGTGTATTGAATTGCTCCCTAATCTTTCTTTCGATAATATGAAGTTGGTTTTTTCATTCTTGGGTGAAAGTGTTGCCATATTTATAAATCTTTTTTTATATAATTAATATTATTAATAACTTCTTAACTTTCTTGGTTTGAAATTTGTATATTCGAATATGCTTAAATTAAAATTTACTGGGTTCATACCTACTATTTTGCATTCCAATGTTATTAAATTTTTGATATAGTTCTTTTTTCTTGATAGCCTAATAAGCAGCATTCAACAATTCCTGAAATTTTTTTTTATATTGTTTTTGTCATATTCATTTTATTTGTTTAATTTAAAATTGCATTCCTTTTGTCATTTCTAAATCAGGTAAGGAAGATTCAAACATTTACTTTCTAAAAAATAACCTAAATCTTATATTGACATTTACTGATTCTAGATGTTATCACAATTTGCAACCTAATTTTAAATCATTTCTAAAGGTAATAAATGAAATTCATTTTTCAAAAATTTTTTTGAATATTTTCTGAAGTTTATTTTTTTTGGAAATTTTCAAAATGCCCTCCCCCCCAAACACTTTTTTTCTTTTTGGGACGAATCATCCATCCCTTTCTTTGATTTTTCTTCCTCAATTTTGTTTTCGTCCCCTTTTTTTTTTGGGCAAAAATCGGGGGCAAATTTTCCTCAGAATCACTCGGGTCAAAGTTTTCGGAGATTTGGGGGCTCGATGAAGATTTTGGGTGAATTCTGATTTCGCGGGGTTTTGGGGAGGTTTTTTTTTGGTGTAGACTATTTGGGGGTTTTAAAATTTTGGGGGGAAGCCAGGTTTAAAAGGTTTGGAGAAGTTTAAAATTTTGAAAAGAGAAAGAGAGACAAGCGCAAGTGACGATGGAGAAAGGGGAGAGAGAGGGGGGGGGGGGAAAAAGAGTGATTTTTGGGGAAAAATTCACACTGTTTTTTAAATAGGTGAAAACCGGTATAAATAAGGGGAAAGGGAAAGGGAAAAAATGGGGTTTTGGGAAAGGGTACTTAAAATTTGAATCTAATACAAATTGAGGGAAAAGTTTTCCACACAGCGTTACATTCTTTTTTCTTTAAATTTTAGTGAGAAATTTGGGGAAATTTTGGGGATGAAATGTCAAAATTTCCCAAAAATGCCCAAAAAAAAAAAACACTGTTGATCTTTTTCCTTTAGCTTTCTAAAAATAGTTTCACCATTTTCACCTCTTAAAAAAACTCACCGTCTTTTTTTTCTTTCTCCTCCCCCTTTTTCTCTAAAGCTCTTGTTTAGATAAACGCCCTTTCTCTCTCTCCTCTCTTTGACTTTTTTGGTTCCAAACCCCTATCCTTTCCCCTTTTCCCCTGTTTAGTTTAATAAAAAAAAAAAAAGGGGAATTTATTTGGGTTTTAAATAAATTTTTTTGCCTTTTCTATCTTTTTGCCTTTTTCTATTTTTTATAATCAAACAAAATAAAAATTATACTTTTTTTTGATTTCCTTTTTCTTTGCATAGTTTTTTCCTTAAATTTTTACTTTTTAAAAAGAGGGCCAAAATATACTGTTAATATAACTGTAATGATTTTCCCCCCTATTTTCAAAAAAACAAAGTGCAAAGAGTAAAGAGCATAAATAAGGTAAAGCTAAGATGCATGCCGAAGTGGGGATACATTTTATTTATTTTTAAACAACTAAAAAAAAAAATTTTTAAGGGAAAAGATTAAAATGCCTATTTTATTCTTGATTATATTCAACTTTTATTTATTTTTTTTTTTTGAGAAAAAAGTCTTTTTTTATTTTTAATGTCCAAAACTTTTTTTGGGTTATTGATAGTAATGATAAGGTTTTTTGAACATGGGCTCCTCATATTTACCCCAAATTTTTTTAGACTCATTCCAACGACATGTTAAATTTTTGGCCCAACCAGGGAAGGGAACCCAAATAATTATGGGAACTCTCAACCCTTAAAAAACCTGGGGAAAAGGGTTAAAAAAATTAAGTTTAAAAACCACTTTTTATTTATCCCCAACTACGGAAAAATCATGATTTTACTTTTCAAAACTTTTGGAAGTAACTCTATCCCTAATCGCTCTCCAAATTTTTTTAAAAACAACTTTTATGGGGGGGGTAAAAAGACCATCGTTCAATGGTAAAAATTTTTTTGATACTTTTCAAAATTTTTAAATTTTTCAAAATTTCTCTCAAGCACTTTTACTTTTTAAAAAATACCGATTGATTTAAGTATTGGGGAAAAACCACATTAAATTAAAACCCCAAATTTTTTTTTTTCTGTATTTTTTTTGTAAGCCTTAAACTATTTGTGAAGTCCCAAAATTCCCAAATTCAAACCATACCAAAATTCTTAAAAACAAGTTGGGATGTGTTTGGGATTTGATTTGTCCCAAACCCCCTTTTTTGAGAAAAATTGTCTTTTTTGACAATTGAAGCTTGTATTTCTAAATCAAATTTTAAAAGGGAAACCTTTTTTGGAAAAAATCTTTAAATTTTGATAAGGGCTACCGAGGGCCCCGTAAATCCCGCTTGTTTTTTTTAAGGGTTTTCATAAAGGGGTTTTAAATTGGAAAAACACAATATTTAAAATAAATTTTTGTCTCGGATCAAAATCTATAAAAATTTTGAAAAATTAGTCCCCTTTTTAAATATGAATTTACTTATAAGATCTATAACCCTTCTAGCTTTTCTCCAAAAGAGCAATCCGAGGGAAATTTTTGTTTGGAAAAAATCAAGAAAGGGAAAACATATAAAAGACTTTGACAAAAAAATTGATGAATGGGAAAAAAACCAAAAAAAATATTTGATTTTGAAAATCAAAATTTTGGGAAAAGGAAAAATTTTTGGGAAAAAAAAAAATTTTGTGATAGCCCAGAAGAAAAGGAAAATTTCCGTTTCGAAGGGCTAACAACAATCCCAACTTTTGGGAAAGAAGAATTAATTAAAAAAAAAAACAAAAGGGTTGAATTTTAGCATTTTAAGCTTAAATTCAAGTAGGGGCAAAACCTCTTTCTAAATTAAACTAAATACATCAAATTTTTATGGGTTTTCGGAGAGCCCAGAGAAATAAAATATAAAAAACAATCCCCTGCCACAATTTAAAAATAGTTTTTAGTGTGGCCCAGTTCAAATTTTAGTGTCATCCAAAAATTACCCCCTTTCCCTTAGGGACAAACAATCATGAAAAAATAATTCTTCAAAAATTTAAAAAAACATAATTAAAACAATGATAAAGGGTCAAAACTAATGGTTGAATAAAAATTTTATTTCCCAAAATTTAAAGAAAACCTTTTGGATCTAAGGGGAAATAAAATGGATAAGGAGGTCCCGACTCTACTTTTTCAAACAGACTTAAAATTTAAACAAATATACATTCCCCAAAAAAGATTCAATGGTCACAAGTCCCAATTTTCCAGAACACTAGGAAGTAGAAAAAACCCCCTTCCTAAAAAACCTATAAACAATACGAAAACCCTCAAATGTATTCAACAACCTGATGGTAAAGTTACCATTTAGTTTTTAAAGGGAAAACAATTTTAAACAACCCCAAAAAACCACTAGAAATAAGGGCTATGACATCTTCTTCGAGAAGATCAGTAGATCTTTCCCCAAACCCCTCCTATTATTTTCACTTCAATTTATAATCAAATTGATAATCAACAGGTTAGACAACCAAATTTTTCAAGAAAATCCGTCCCTTTCAGGAATTGTTTTAGGGAAATCAGGGATAAAACCCCAAACCCGTTTTTCCCAACCCCAAGGGGCCAGAACACGGAGAAACCCTCCACTCTAAGACTGTTTTAAAGGGGCAGGGATTGTTTTTCAAAATTTTAGTTTTGCATCTCCGAGAACCCCAAAAATTTTGATGTATTTTAGTTAAATTTTAAAAAGGGTTTTGCCCTACTTGAAAAAGTTTAAAAAGTTTTAAATTTCCCAATTTTTTGTTTTTTTTTTAATTAAATTCTTCTTTCCCAAAAGCTGATTGTTGTTACTCAGAAAAGGAATATCTTTTTTTCTGGGGCTATCAATAATTTTTTTTCCAAAAAAATTTTCCCTTTCCATTTGATAATTAATCTATGATTTTTTGGTTTTTTCCCATTCTAAATTTTGTTGTCAAAGCTTTTAAAATTATCCTTTGATTATTCACTAATTTCCCTCGGTTTGCTCTGAGGAGCAAAGCTAAAAAGGGATATAGATCTTAAAATAAATTCATATTTAAAAGAGACAAATTTTTTTAAATCTTTAGATTAGACCCGGCTTAAAATTTATTTTAATATTGTGTTTTCCAATTTAAAAACCTTATGAAAAACCCTTAAAACAACAAGCGGGATTTACCTAGGCCCTCGGTGACTTATCAAATATTAAATTTTTCCCACAAAGGATTCATTCTATGATTTAGAAAATAAAAGCTTCAGATTGTCACAAAGAAAATCATCTCAAATAAAAGGGTAGGGGACAAATAAAATCAAAAATACCAACATGTTTTAAAATTTGGGTTGGTTTTAAAGTAGAATTGGTTTTTAACATAATAGATGGGCTTACAAAAAGATACAGAAAAAGAACATTGGGTATTTTTTAAATTTTGGGGTTACCCATATTAAAATCAATGCGTATATTTAAAAATTTTAAGTGCTTGAGGCAAATTTTAATTTAAATAGAAAAAAATCAAATAATTTAAGAACGATGGTTTTATATAAAAGAGTGATTTTGCAATTTGGGGAAACGATTTAATGGATGAGTTTCTCCCAAGTATTAAAATCATGATTTAACGTATTGGTAAATAAGAATGGTTTTACTTAAACTTTTAAACCTTATCCAATCTTTTAATAGTTTAGGCTTGCCATAATTAATGGTTGCATTCGAGCTTGGGCCCAAAAATAAATGTCTAAGGAATGAGTCAAAAAAATTTGGGGGTAAATATAGGGGCCCTGTTAAAAAACCTTATCATTACTATCAATACCCAAAAAGGTTTAAGGACATTAAAATAAAATAAGACTTATTTTTTAAATAAAAAAAAATAAAAAAAAGTTTTAAATTCAAAAATAAAAAAAAGGGTTTTAATTTTTCCTTTAAAATTTTAAATTTAAGTTTTTTAAAATAAATAAAAATGTTCCCCCCTTGGATATTTTAGTTTACCTTATTATGCTCTTTATTTCTTTTGACTATTTTTTTTGAAAATAGGGGAAACATATTCAGTTATTTTAAAAGAAATTTTTGGCATCTTTTAAAAAGAAAAAATTAAAGGAAAATTATGAAAAAAAAAAGGAATAAAGAAAGTATAATTTTTTATTTGTTTGATTAAAAAAAATAGATATCGAAGAAAAGATAAAAAAGAGAAAAAATTTTATTTAACCAACAAAAATTACCCTTTTTTTTTATTTTTTTTAAGCTAAACAGACAGAGGGGAAAAGGGATAGGATCGGAACAAGAGCTCAAAGAGGAGAAGAGAAAAAGGGGTGTTTTAAACAAGGCTTTAGAGAAAAAGAAAGAGAAAAAAAAATAGAGGGGTTTTTCAAGAGATGGTGGAAAACTTTTTTTAGAAGCTAAGGAGAAGATAAAGTTTTTAATTTAGGGTTTTTGGTAATTCGAATTTACCCCAATTTACAAATTTCTCACAAAAATTTAAAAAAAAAAGAATGTAACCGTAGGGGAATCTTTTCCATAAATTTTTGTATTGATTCTTGTATTTTCCATTTCAAAACATTTTTTTTCTTTTCCTTTATTTATACCGGGTTTTCCCCATCAAACCTTTTGGAATTCCTCAAACATACTCTATTCCCCCCCCCCCCTCTTCTTTCTTCTCCATGTCACTTGGCTTTTTATCTTTTTCTCTTTCAACTTTTTAATCTACTCCAAACCTTAACATGGCTCCCAATATCCAATAGTTCACCCAAAAAAGAAAAACCCCCCACCCAAAAACCCGGAAAGAATTCACAAAAATCTTCATCACCCCCTCTCCCAGAAAAATTTTGACCCCGAGTGATTCTAGGAAAACGCCCACGATTTTGCCAAAGAAAAAAGGGGGGCAAAAAAAAATTGATGGAAAAAAACAAAGAAAGGGAAAGGATGATTCGTAAAAAGAAAAGAAATTTTGTGGGGGTGAGTATTGAACAGTCCCCAAAAACTGCTCCTCAGAAAATTTTTCTTTCAAAAAAAAAAGTAAACAAAATCTTAACTTTTATTCTTTGTTTTACCTTTTTCCGAGAGTATGGAATAGTATTTAGAAGTTTGGGTTCATTGGAGGGTAACATCTAAAATTGAAAATTTCGAATTGTAAAGGGAGTTTTATGTGGTTTAAAATTTTTGATAAAAAGTAAAGGTGTTTTGACAATTCCGTGCTTGGGAGTTCGAAAAATGAAAAAAGGGGAATGCTTCATGGGTTTAAAACATGGATCAAAGTTTAAAATTATGGCAACAGTAGCTGTTTGCTACCCAAAAGGAATTTTACAGGGAAAATTGTGGAGCTGCATTTTTTGGGTATCTGAAAAAAAAAAACCCCTGGTATCAAATAAGATATTAAAGCACATGGGAAAAGCAAAGTGTAGCGTAGGGGAACGTTAGTGAAGTTCTAAAGTTAAAGGCTATCTCCCCTAATATGAAAATTTTTAAAAACCCAAAGAATTTGGGAGGGGAAGTTTTTGTACATGGGTATTCATGTAAGGAACAAATTGGTTTTAATGAGGGGGCACATGTGTGCCCCCAAGCATGAAAAGAAAAAAATTCGTATTGTCAAGAAGGGGAAGGATTGGGGGGAGCAATTCAATACACAAACGATGCGATACGGGGCTATATGAGTCCCCATAAAAAATCTAAAACTTACAAGGACAGTAACAACCTAGAACCACAATTTGAACCCCCCCCCGGGAAAAAAAGCAAGATGATTATGGGAGGTTGGCCGGGATTTTCATGGGATCTTCCAAAAGCCCATGAAACTGTGAAAAAAGGGGATTTCTACGTCATTGAAGGAAGAGTTTGGGTGCGTTTTTAGAAATTTTAAGAGTTTTAATTAAAAAAAAGTTTTTTAAAAGAAAATTTAAATGAATCAAATGACTTTTTTTATTTTGTGCCTGTGATTATGATGTTGGGGGGTTTTACTCAACAAAGTCAAGTGATTGATGTCCAAGCTTAGCTCGAGAGACTTTATAGAAATTTGAAAAGCAAAGGGAGTTAAAGACCTTACAGCTCAGGGCCTTTTAAAGACTCAGCATTTCTAAAACTATGATAAATGTGCAGTGGAGATATTTTAGTAGCATTTTTAACAAGCCTTAAAAGGATCAAAATGGAGCCCCAAGACCAAGACTTTATTTTTTTGAAAATTTTCCCGATTAGTCCCAAAAAATTTTCCAGTTGACCAAATTTTTTTAATCTCGCTACAGGTCTAACCCCCACCCGAACTTTAATGGGCTTTTTACAAAGCCTTTAGTCTCCCCCTATTACTCTAAAAATTCCCCAAACCAATTTTTTAGGAAGAAATCTGCGAGAAAGTAGCTGTTTTTTGAAATTTTATTTTTTATTTTTTTCAACTTAATTTTTGGACAAGTTTTTTAGATTATCAGTTTGTTTTGTTTATATTTTCTTTTTTATTCACTTTGACAAGGGGAGTCTTCCCAATGAAAAAAAGAAAGGGGGGAGAACCAGGAAAAAAAAATTTTTTTACTTTTTCATATTGGGTTTTTCTATTGCTTATTGATTTTTTTACTGATGTTGATTTTGTTTTTAATTTAAATTTTCAAAAATTTTTCAAGAAAAAATTTTTTTGTTGTCATAAAAAAAAAAAAAGATGTATCAATTACAAAATTTTTCCATTAGATTCGGATAGGGCTTTTTACTGAAAACGAAACATTCAATTGTCCCCTGCAAAAAACCCAAGCAAAAGCAAAAATCCTAAGAAATATTGTTTTATGTGGCCCTTGCACTTTTTCACTGAGAACCTCTTAGAACCAACATTTTGCCCTGTCATTAAACACTCAAAACAAGCGTTTCTAATAATTAATGATTTTTTAAAAATTTACGTTCATCTCACAAAAATTTTCAAAAATAGATTAACAAGGAAAAGTACCCCAAAGTGCAAATATAGGTGAAATGGACCTTCAACCCAACAAGGGACAGGACATTATCAGAGTGTTTCCCTGCAAAATGAAAACAATATAAAAAGGAATGACTCCTAAATAGTTTTCAAAAAAAAAGGGCCCGATCTTTTCCTTTTCCCCTTCCTCATTAAGGGGAGGGAGGAAAAATCAATCTAATAAAAAATTTGAAAATAAAAAAAAACATAAATTTTTAAATAGGGAGAGAAAATATTGTGAAGCAAGGGTTTTTTCCCTTGTGACCCTAATGATTAAAATTTTTAAACTCATAAAATTTTTCCTAAATTAGCTAAAGGGAAAAATGTAAATTTTATATTAAGTAAAAAAATTTTTTTATCCAAAAAACAGGTTTGTAGAACGCA
>JAMXBC010000550.1:0-18697 GCA_024138005.1 Lumnitzera racemosa
ACGGGAAAACTTTTTTTTTGGCAATAACTAGTAGAGAGTCAACAATAAAAACCAAAAAAAAAAAAAAAAAAAGAAAGAACAATGAATCTCTATTTTTTTTAATCGTGCTTTTGGGAAAAAACATCCAAATAAAATGGACCGATAAAATTTGGAAAAATGGGGCCAATACAAAGCCGAGACCATGTCTCCTCTTTTGGGGACAATTCTCTTTTTTTGCCGGGGAAAAAAGATTGCAAAATTTTAAAAATTTTGGCTTTAACTGAAAACCACAAATCTTTCGATCAAGGGGGATCCCAAGTTCCTGCGGCCAAAAAGTGTTTTTTTCTATTAAAAAAATCTGTGCTTCTTTTTTTCCCTTTTTAAGAAAAAATTTAAAATATTCCGAGCATTTTACAAAGGTGCCAAAAAAAAAATTTATGAACATTTCCTTTTTCCTTTTTACATTTTTTTTTTTAAATGACATGTAAAATGTGATATCCAAAGTTTAGTGAAATCCCACATAAATCATAAAAAAGATTAATCCCATTATAAATTAGATATGATGAATAACTTTATTAAAAAATTTAAATTTTTGAATTAAGTGATCAAAATAAACCCATTAAAAATTTTTTGTTTATTATTCACTTTTTTTTTTTTGGGACTTTAAAAGTTTATGTGTGATCAATTTTAAAATACATGAAAGATTTATTTTTACTGAAAGGAAGATTAATTTTTAAAAAATATAAAAAAAAATCTAATTTTACTTTTTTAAATTTTATCTCAAAAATGAAAAATGTTTAATAAATTTTATATGGGGAATACTAATTATATTCGAAACATGAAAAGGGATATGATAGTATTATATCAGAAATAAAACAAGTATCACTTTTATATTTTTAAATTGATTAGTAATTATGTTTTATGAACTATTTTAACACGACTCTAACACTTTAGATATGAACGAATTTTGCAGTAATCAAATTATTAGATTCCAAACAAAGGAAAAAATTAATGCTAGAAAAAAAAAACTTTTACCACCATATAATTTTGGCCAAAACTTTTACAATAGAATTTTTCGCCCCCCAACATCATTCTTTAATTTTTAGGGTTTTTTTGATTGGGGGTTTTTGATTTTTCAAATTTCCATCTCTGTCATTTTTACATTCGTTGTGAAAGAGAAAAAGGGAAGGGGAAAGGACTTGTTTTGTTGTGGGTTGGAAAAAAAAGATTTTTTTGATGAAACATCATTTAAGTGCAAAATGCATCTAGTCATTGAGATGAGGGGATGAAAGCAGCTTTTACATCCTTGGATAAAAGGGGGGACCTTTGGGGGTTTTTTTTTTTGGAAAATGTAAAAAAAAATGACAAATTGCATATAGAATTATTAGAGTTTAATGCAACATGATAAGTCGGAAAATGGGAAAATTTTTTACCAAAAAAATAGAGTTTATAAAGTATGAATCCCTACACTAAGAATATAAGTGTATTTTTCATGTCTAAATCTTAGTTGAAGAGTAAGAATTTTTTTTAAATTTTCCCGAGTTTTACATCCCAAGGTAAAGGAAGGTACGAAAAATTTGGGATGTCTTTTGTGCACAATGAAAAATTTATTAAAAATCAAATTTTGAAAAATATAAATTAAGCTAAAAAGGGTTTTAAAGTTCAAGCTAACTTAAGTCTGATTGGTTTAAAATTTTTTAAACTTAAAATTTATTTGAAATTTAAATCAACAAGCTCAAATTTTAATTTTATTAAAATTTTTTCAGATTTAATTTAATAATCTTAAAAATTTCTTGTAACAAAATAATTTGGGTAACTAACCGTTTTGATTTGAAAACTTTAATCTAAAATTTGTACTTAATTATGTTCAGGCTAGTTAAGCTAAATCCACAAAGCGAAGCTAATTACATACACAAAAGTAATTTTAAAGTTTAAACCCAAATTGAATATTTTAAATTTAATTTCTAAAGCTCGTGTGTAAAATTAACTAAATTTCCCCCTTACTTAATATAAGAATAATGTGAAACACAAGAAGCGATATAAATTATCAATTTTGATTGAACAGTTGCAAAAAAAATGTAATTTTATAGAAATTACCTAACCATTTTTTTGTTTTAAATATATTTTAAAATTTGTACAGTGTTATTATAAACATACAATGTATACTTTCTTGTAAATATTTACTTAAAAAAAAATTTAAATTTTCAAAAATGTCCCTTAATTGGGTTGGGGATAGCCATCAATACTTAGGCATAGATGAGGGGAAAACCCTTTTTTAAACAACCCAAGGGGGGCTGCAAATTTCTAAAAAGCTTAGGAATGACTAAAAACCATGGACTTAGTAAGTGTAACCGACTTACCTTGTACCCTAACACACAAATGAGCAAGTTTACAACCAATTTTTAAGTGCAATGCAGACCAATTAGTATTAAAGCAATAACAAAAGTTGGTTACAAAATTAAAGTAAGTTTAAAGATATAGCCGCCGTTTCCTAGATTAAGGAAACCATCAATTACTGGGCTCCCTCTTAACAAAAAATTTTCAATCACCTCATTGGGGGTTTCCCTTCTTTTAGAATTTTGTTTTTATATTTCCCCCATTTTTCCATCTCCAATCCCATCACTTTACAAAGGGGCAAACAAGCTATATGTACTCCATCATGATAAACCAAAAAAAAGCTAATGGCAAACAATTATGCATCATCCCCTGCATATCTCAATTAAGATTTTTTAGCTTACTGTTTTTTATCTAACTATTTGGGAAAGAAACAATTTCAAATCACACACTCAATATAATCCAAAATTTGGTGCTTCGCAATGTAGGTTTTATAAATTAGAAAGAAAATGTGGAAAAAAAACTGTAAACCTTCTTTTGATCCATAGTGACCGCAAAAAAAATTAGTTAATAAAAATTTATAAAACACTTTTCCTGGATGAAAAATACTATCTCCTCCTAGGGAAAGAAATTTTAAATTTAAATTTGAATTCGAATTTTTGTTTCAAACGTGTTCACCACAAAGACTTCAAACTAATTCCTCTAGCGGTTAAAATTAAAAAAAAAAAAAAATTTTAAAATTCAAATAATTAGAAAATTTAAATTAAATTGAAAATTAAGAAGAAAAAAAAAATTAATTCTCTCCTCTTTCCTTTTTTTTTAAAGGGGTTTTCTAATAGAAAATTACATAATAACTTTTTCTCCTGTATTGTGTCTTTTTAAAAATTTTTAAATAAAATTAATAAAAGAAAATTTTATTTTTAAACCCTTTTAATTACCCTAACCTTTCAATTGTTTAAAAAAATTAAATATGAAATTAATGGTAGTAAATTTTTATTGGCATGAATTTTTCATTTCAATTGAATAGGAATTAAAAATTTTTTATATCCTTTAATTGCATAATTTTTCATAGAAATTTAAAACAAAATTAAAAAATTTTCCTTTATTATAACAAAAAGGGCAATAATAAAATACATAACCTTTAAAGGTACTTAACCAAAAAATATATACCAGCGTAAAAAAAATTTTACTTTAAATTTTATTATTTCAGATTAATTTATTCTAACTCTAAAATAAATATTGAAAAATTTTTTACTACCACAAAAAATTCTGTAAAAACTTTTTTCCCCAAAAAGGGGTCATAGTGTGCGATAAACTAGGTTTTTAACAGGTGTAAATATATATAAACAAAAGAAAGGGGTAATCATCTAATAACAGTTAGGGTTACCCAACATTAAAAAAAATTTGAACAAGAAACTACATAAACCCGATTTTACGAAATTTAAAAATCTCTTCCCAAAAAACCCTGAAAAAACCATTACATATTATGTCATGTTATGTCATCAATGTTTACTCATTTTATTCGGTTTCCCAAAATAAAAAAAACAAATAAACTTGCTATGGCATAAAATTTACAATCACTATTATCTTAACCCAAATGGTCTTGGATCTCAACTCCTTAAACCAAAAGAGTGATAATTCTATCTTAAATATCCTATCATTTATATTTTCATGAATCCAAAAATTGTATTTTTTACAAACCAAATAAAGACTACATTAAAAACATTAAAACCAGATTCCATTTAGGAATAGAAAGGTCTCAAGCTAGGATTATTTACACTTTTTCATTTAGAGAAGAAATCAAAAAATTAAACAGTTGTTCTTATTAGAGGTCGTTCCATATATCCACTTAACTTTATACTCCTTGTATAATTTAGATATCTTTCCCTTAATTTTTGTGAGAAAATTTGTTTAAAAACGTTTTAAAATTAAAAATCTATGTCTCCTTCAGATATTTTTCAACCAAGGTAACTTTAAACCTATAATTTAAAAGAATCCATAAAAAATACACCTTTATTAAATTCTATACTACTCTAATTTTCTATGAGATTTTTTTGTAAAAATAACCAATAGAAAAAATAATAAAAAAATAAATACTTTTCTTTTTAAATAATATTCAAATAATAAAAATTTAAAAAAATTACATATTGGGACAAAATACAGCATACAAAACCAAAAAGGATAGTACTCTTAAGTTTGATTATCAAAAAAAAGATCAAAACCCCCTGATAGCAAAAAGACAAATAATTACTTAAAGCACAAGCAAAAAACCTCGTCCCCAAAACAAAGTTCACTTAATTAACCCAACTTACCTAGGCCCCTAAACATCTTTCCCCTTAAAAGTTGTTTTACAACCAGCTTGTGACCTAGAAAAGGGTAAAGTAATAATAAAATATAAACTTAAATGAGACTAATTTATTACTCATTTTTTGAGTGGGCCCTTTATATCGATTGGGACTTATTATGATTTTTGTTTTATTCGAATAATATTTTCTATTTATAATTTTTTTAATTCATAGAACCACTTTATATTACTTAAGAATTAACTTTTTATTAAGAAATTCCAACTAAAGAAACTTTTATTCAATTTTAAAAACGATTTTTTTACTCAAATTTTTTGAAAAATCGATAGTAAATCATATAAATATAAATTTTGTTTTAATTTGATAACGCTTAAAGATACCAAGAGCCAAAAACTATATAAATTTTAAAATTTAATACCAAAAATTACTTAATTTAAGAACTCAAAAGCCTAAGGATATAAATTTTTATATTTTGTAAAACCAAAAACTCAAAAAAAAAAAAGAGGTAATAATAACAATAAAATTTAAAAAATATAAATTAACGAAAGAAAAAATTAATAAAATAAAGAAAAAGGATGAAATAGTTTGTAATTGACAAAAAAGTACCAGGGAAAAATTTTTTCATAGGAAAAGATTCAGATATTGATATGATATGTAAATCGACTTCAAGATGAGACAAATTTATCCGAGGGAAAATGTTTAAACCATTTTTATCCTTACGTTTTTTTCTTTCCTCACCATTCCATAAAATTTTTTTATTTGGCCCAACCAGAAAATTTAAAAGGAGAACTTTTAAAAATACCTGTAAGTACAAAATTTAAAGGGGTTAGGAGGTGAAATAAAAAAAAAAAAAGGGGTTTTTTGTAAAGAAATTCAAAACGGGGAAGTAACCCTCATCCCTGAAGAAACTTTTTTCTCTTATCTAAACAAATAAAACTCAAGAAAATCATCCCTTTCTAAGAATGGCCAGGAATTGCTTTAAGGGGTTTTAAATGCACTAAAAAACCCAAGAGTAAGTTAGCCTTTGCATATTTTTAAATATTTTTTTTTTGATTTTTAGGGGTTGTATAAATATTGTGGATTTTTATGTGTCGATAAAGGGGAAATTAGTGTCAGTTGTGATCATGCGGCGGCGTACGTAGTGTACACTTTAATTTGGCTATCGGGGCGCTTTTGGGTTGTAAATGGTATACGGGACGTATTGTGTAGTGTTGGACCGTGTGTAAAAATTGTCTTTGGTGTACACAGGTATCATGAGGTTAAGTGTATGTATATGTGTTGTCAAAAAAATGTGTGTATGCATGTACATCTATATTATTTCATGTTGTATTTTTATTAGGGGATATTGGGAAAAAAAAATGGATGCGGTTTTTGGGAAAATTAGGGTTAGCTAGGATGGATTAAAAGAAAGAATATTAAGGAAAAAATTTATTTTAAATTTTAAATTTGCAACTATATTTTTTAGTAGAAAATAGAGAAATTGGTGTCAAATCTTTTGAGATAGGAGTTCTAAGTACAATACATGCTTTTTAAATTTTGTATACTAAATTAGTGTATTTAACCAAAAAAAAATGAAACTTTAACTTAACTATTACTACTTTGCTTCTTTGACCACCCACCCTTGGGTCTAGTGGTGTTGATGAAACCCATGATCTTTAGTAATAGTGATTTTTTTTCGTTACGTGTCCTCGTGGAGCCCCCATAAAAAAAAGGAACCAAGTAAATCGGGATGGTTTTTAGCATTGTAAATTGGGGGGGGACGCAACCCAAATAAAAATTTAATATTTTTATTTTGTGTGTATGGGGTTTATGAGAAAAACCCAAAATCCCGGACCTAAGATTGTGCTATTTATGGACTTAAATGAAAAAAAATTTAAAAATGGGTTGTTTGTTGCATTTATTAATCTCGTGTTTTTGTTTAGTTTCATGTATGTTTATGTGCTTTTATAAAATTTCTTGTACTAGACGTTAACTCCCCTAAGAGTTTTACTTTAATTATGGGTTTATGTTATGATGAATTACTAAAAGATAGAGGGGATGGGCCCAGGGGAGTTCAAAATTTAAGATAAATGGAGATTACTACTCAAAGATTAGTGGGTACACTTAAATAATGATAACAAAACAAGACAGGATTTGTTTTTTATTCCCAACCCGTAACTTCTTTTGGGTTTATTTTTTTTTTATGTTACTTGTAGAGTTATGAAAATTTCTAGTAAAATTTTGTTAATCTATATTTTTTAGTAAAAAATGATTGGGATAAATGAAGGAAATTTTTATGTTACTCTATGATTAAGAAGTTGATTTTGGGTAAAATTAAAGATTTTTATTTGTGATTGGAAGATTTTATATAATTATTTTTTAGATCTTAGAGAGGTTGTAAGTTTCCCAGATCCCGATGATCAAAAAGAGGGTTTGGATACGTAGCAGATGAGTATCCGATTTTGGAACGTTACAATTTTTTTAAGAAAATTTTAAGTTTTAGTTTTTAAAAAAAAAAAAAAAATTATCAATTTGTAGATCAACCTTGTTTTAAAAAAATTTTCAAATTTCCACTAAATACTATTTTTTAGGGAAAATTACAATCAAACTTCAATCCCAAAAATAGAAGTTCAAAAAATAATGTGTATATCAAAACGATGTTTTCATGAATTTATGGTTTTTAGCCCAAATTTTTTTAAAATTTGCATTTTTGCCCCTTAAACTTTTATAAACTGCAAAAATATTTTTAAAAAATTTTTTTTTAAAAAATTTTTTTTTTCCTTTTAAAATTAATTCTGGAACATTAACATTTATAACTTCAAAATAATTGTTTAGGGGGGATGAAGAATTTTTTTAGTAAATTTGGTAAAACTTTTACGAGGTTTTAATTGGGGGGAATGCAATGCCATTCCTTCCTTATTTCATGTTCCCCCTTTTTTTGTTCGTAATCCCAATTCAGTGAAAACCCAATTCCCTCCAAGCACTGCAGTGGGATCCTTTTAAAAAATATCAAGAACAGCATTCCCTCTACACTGCACACTTTCTATTAATCTACCTTTTCTAAAAAAAGAAAATGACAACCTTTTCCCCTTAAAAAAACAATCAAAGCTACACTACTCCCAGTCAGAAACTATCCACCCCACACCTTTTGTTCTAATTTCGTACGTTTGATCGATCACATAGAAACCCAACCCCCCGTTAAAAAGTGTCGTCCATGATTTAAATTAGGACGATCCATTTGGGTGTGGAAGGATATTTTTCATAGGTTTTCTTAAATTTGGTTTTCGAAGGGCAATCGGCGGCAGATTTTACGATTTAGTTTTCAGTTGCCTGCTTCGTGGATTTCGATCCAAATTTTGCCTTTTAGGGGTCCCCAAATTTGGGTGTAAATAAAACGATATAGAGTATCCTCTATTATTGTGAATGAATGGGGGTTTGGAGTGGGTGATTTTGGATTGCGATTCCCCATTCTCCTCCATGGGTTTGGGGTTTTGACATTTGGAAGGGGACCACTGATTTTTTGTTTTTGGTTTTTTTATTTTGTTTTTTTTTGGGGATATGTTTTTTCTTTTTTTTTAAAAAAGGATAAAATGAATATTTACATTCATTCAATTTTTATTCCCCAAACAATTTTCCAAAGTAAAACGAATAAACAATTTCTTACACTCAGGGGAACATTGTATCAGTAATTCACTATCTATTATCCTCATTCTCTCCTTATTTTATTTTTAAACAACTAAATTGTACCTTCCCCCAAAGGTGTTTTCAAATAAAAATTGGTTTAGAAAAAACTTTTGGTTAAAGTTTGATTTAAAAAAAAAAAAAGGGTTTCTTGCTTTTCTTTTTTTTCAATTAAAGAAAGTTTTTTTTGAACTTTTCACCGTGGTTGCGGGGGATGATGATGAGTGGTCGACATGGGCCTTAGACGATGGTTATCGTGGTTTGTGAGGATCTTATATGTTTTTTCTTTAGGGAAATTTTTTTCCAAAATTACGGGTCTTTGGGATAGGATTGAATAAAAATCAAAATGGTAAATTGAACTAAAAAATTATTTTTTTATTTTTTTTTGTGGTTTTAGTTATGGGTGTTTGATGTTGCATGCCGAACGAACCCGCACTTTTTATTTTAAAAAAATCAAACGAAAACACACGATTTGATGCTGGAGACATGCGGTTCTAACCCTAATACTTAACTCCTCCCTTTGATTTTCCCTTTATGACAAAACAAAACCCCAAAACCGTCCCTCCATCACTTTTACTTTCCTCTCGACTCAAACGTGACCAGGGTTTTCTACTCCTCTTTTAACAAATCATCATAGTCTCTGCTTCAAGTTACGATTTCAATGGTTTTTAAATGTCTTTTTTTTACATATTCTCTACCCTTTTTTCGTTGATTTTTTTATTTTTTTTTTTATATCTGAAGAAAAAATTAGGGCTTTTTATCATTTGTGTGCCAGTATAGGTGAAATCGCCAAAAAAATTCCCGGGTTTTCAGTCTATTTTCGCCCATTTTCTGACATTGCATATTCAATTTTTTTATTTAAAGGTAAGGAATGTTTAGTTTGATTTCTTGGGCCTTTCTCTACTGTATGAAATATTTTTTTGTGAACAATGTATTGTAATTTGGGACAAAAGTGCATGAATAAAAAAAGGAAGAAAGAATACCTTTATTTAGAAAATAATGCAGTAAACCCCCCTATAAAAACAATCCGCTTAATTATCTTTCACATTAAATCTGTGCAGTTTTAAATTGAAAACGTGCTTTTCTAATTTTAAATTATTAAATTTGTAAAAACTTATTTTTTTTTTTTTTAAAAAAAAGGATTTTAATTGTAAACCAAATTGCATCGAATCCTTCCTTTTTTTTTTTTTTTTAGTCTAAAAAATTTAAAAACAAACTAAAATTTGTATTAAATTTAAAAAAAATCCTATTATTTTAGATTAGAAACGGTCCAAACCGAACGTAATTTCCCCCTATTTTTTGGTTAAATAGATTATTTACATGAAAAATACTAATATATGTATATTTTATACATTTAAATGGAAATGAGCCGTAGTGAGAATTGTTTGAAACTAAGTTAAACGGGCTAAAAAAATTTTTTAAATTAGGTTTTTTTAAAATGCGGCTATAAAAAATACTTGATTATCAAACTTTGTGTGATTCTTTGGGTGCAATTTTATCGGGATTATTATTTATAGAAGTGCTATAATATATTTCAAAAATAGTAGATATTGATTTAATTCAACAATTTTTTTACTTTTAGGGAATGAGGTTTAATTTGATGAATTTTAATTAGTTTTAAAAAATATTTTAAGAAATTTAAATTTTTTTTAACAATCAATTCCACATTAGTTTTTTTTTCTAACTTTTAGGACATTCTATGAAAAATTTTTTGTTAGTGGAGAAAATTTTTCAAATCCAAAATTCTAAGCAAAACCCCCCTAAATGGATTGTATTTTTCAAAGTCAAAATTTTATAAGATTACTTCACTAACTTTTATTACCTTATCATAAGATTTAGTTAAAAGTTTTTTCTTTGGGCCCCCTAATCATTGAGTTTATTTAAATAAATTGGGTTTCTAAAAATTAATCCAATATTTAAAATACTTATGTTTTTCAAAAAAGTATTGTTATTCAAGCTAATTTTTGGGATGGGGCTTAAAAACCTTTACTTTGCAGTTTTGTGTATTTGTTATTATATCTCCTCAATTTCACGACTCACTTATATGGGAGCAAAGGGGTTATTAACCATTTCACAAACTTAGATCTTTTGCTATCAAAAAGATAAAGATGTTTTTTAACTCCAAAAACCCTTTTTAAGTGAAACCGGTCTTTATATTTCAAAGCATATTTTTATTTTCCCATTTTTAAAATTAATAATTCGTTTTCCTTCCAAGTCATTGTTAAAGTTCTTCGTCTGCACTATTTGTGAATTATTTTTGCGATATAGGAGAAAAATGAAAATCTGGGAAATTTTTAGAAAAAATTTTAGCAATGGTGAATTTGCAATTAAATCCTTTTAAAGTTAAAGGTTTAAGTTCATTTTTTACTTTTTTTTTTTTTTTTTTCCCTTCTCCATTTTTCAAAAATAATTAGACAAATTTTAAGTCAAAACAGCTAATCTATTGAAACACCGATAATATATGAAATAGAACTTTTTAAAAAATTTTAATATTTTTTTTTTTCTTTTTCTTTTTTTCATCTCTCCCTTATTGGGAAAAACATAACCGCTATAAACAACTTTGAAAATTTAAAAAAGAAAAGGCTTATAATGATCCAAGTACTACAAGAAAATTTTACTTTGTGGTCATGTACCTCTTTTAAAACCCCAAAACCATCCTTCTTTATCCATTGGTTTTCCCCGGTGATCAAGGTCCCAAATTTTTGGGGGGGGCTTAAAAAACTTTTTAAAGGAACTTATCATGGCGTGTGAGCGGAAATGCCGCATTCAGGGGGTGTGGGGCGGTGGTGGAGTGGGGGGTGAGCCGCTGTGGGATTCGTGTGGGGGGGTGGTGGGGGAAGAGTTGGAGGGGGCATTGGAAATTTTTTGAATAATCCAAAATATCGATTGGTGGATAAGTTTATCTGCGCCCACCCCCAAACCCCAATCCGATATAAGGACCCACCCCCAAAGCATTTTTGGTATATGCACGACCCATTCCCCCCGAACTTTGTGGTTGCTCCCTTGCTTCTGCAGAAAAGTGAAAAAAAATGTGAATTTAAACAGCACAGGCAATACACCAAAAACAATTTTAGCATTTAATTATAAATTTTCAGCACCATCTATTACAAAAGAAGAGTTAATTCATTTTTTGATATTAATTACTTTTGCAGAGCATTTTCATATTTTTCTAAAAAACTCTTCATGTAAGGGGTTCTTAGTATATATAATGGATTAGTTAAAAGAGTTAAAAATTATTTTACGAAAATTAGTGATTTAAATTTTCATGCCCGTGTGTAAAAAGAAAGAGAGAGGAGAGATAAATTAAAAAAAAGTAAATTTTCATGTCTAGTCAAACTTCAAAATTAATTTTTTTTCCTGACAAAAGTATCCTCTGGGTTCTTTTATTCAAGGATATTTTCTCGTTTACCTAATTATAATTTAGGTCTTGTGAATTATTAAAATTTTTCCAACCTAAATACACAAAGAATTAGTTTTACCTTTTAAAAATAAAAAATAAATTTTGAGTAATTTACGGAAGAATCCTTGGGGTAAAATCCTTGTATACATCTTTTTAAAAATTTTGTGGGGGTTGTTTCATTATATTTTTGTATTATTTAGAAATAGATATTTATACTGGGGCACAAATTTTTAATTTTTAAAGCTTTTTAAAGTTTTTTTAAGTCCGGTCATATAGTACAAAAAATATTTTTTTTAGTTCAAACCTTAAAATTATCCCCGAAACAAGAACATAATTAAAAAAATAATAATGAGATAATTTAACACATCAAATTTAAGTAAACTAAACAAAATTTTAGTGCATTGGAACCTCCTACCGGGGGCGGACTTGAATGTTATAAAAGTGTGCCAAGGCGGGGATTATGTAAACCGGAAGCTAAAAGAAGCGATCCACCTTGAAGATCGGTCCGAAGAAAGGGAAGATGATGGCAAAAAACCCAAAAATTGGGATCCCCACCGCAGCCCTCCCGCAGCGCTTTTTACCAAACTCTTGCATTCAGCATTCCGACGCCTTCTCCCCACACAAAGTACAATGGTGTGCAAGCAAATCCAAATTAATGAACTGCATGATCAAAACCATAGCGTTAAAATTTTTTATCTAAAAAATAAACGAAATTTTTAAATGAAAAAAAAAAAAAATCAGCGAGGCATTTTAGGGATTTTTATAATTTTTTTTTTCCCTCATTTTTAAAAAAGGTTTAAAGCAGAACTGAGGAAAAAAGAAAAAAAAAAAAAAGTGGGGAAAAAGAGGGGGTTTTAATACTTTTTAAAAAAGAAAGTTTTAAAGGGGAAAGAGGAAAAAAAAAAAAGGGAAAAGAGAAAAAAAAAAAAAATGCCGATGCAGAGGGGAAGGGTCAGTGTCAGTACAACAGTGGGCCCGCAGGTAATTGCCTTGAAACTTTTTTGGGGCTTCCACATTGCATGCATTATCTACTGCAACCCAAAGAAAATAATAATAAAATAAATAAATAAACATATGAAAAAAAAGATGTCATTCCCAAATTAAATTCACTGCATAAAAGCCCGTCAAAATTTTATTTATGAGATCAGGGAAAATTTGAAACAGTTAAACCTTGAATGCTTCCCCAAAAAAAGGTTTTGTGAATTAAAATTTTTTACCAAAAAAATTTTTCTTTGTTAAAATTTCCCGGGTTCGGCAATTAAATAAGGGGGACAAGAAAAACGGGTTTTTTTCAAACTTCTTTAATTATATATTGCCATATATGAAATAAAAGTAAAAACTTTGACATATATATATAAAAATATTTTTTTACATGATAAGACTTAATCATTTTTTGTGGAAATACGGACAAACTTTCCTTGGCCTGGAGTTTCAAATTAATTAAACCTTTATTATAGAAAAACGAAACATCAAATAAAAACCCTAGAATTTTCCTTTTTGTGTTTTTTCTAAACCAGCTTTTTTGGTGGGCTACACAAATAATCCAAAAAAGCACTCCAAAAGAAAATGGTTTTCGTCACTGGAAAGGGAGAGGAATCAAAGTAGGGCCCCAAAGAACAAAACTTTTTTCCCCCCACGCCTATACTAAAAATCATGAATTTTCAAGATATATCATCTTTCCCTTTTTTTATTCCTCGGTTTATCAAATAGGAAAAATAAAAAAAAAAAAAAACCCAAAATTTCAGTAACTTTTTTTTTTTTTCTTTTTTTTTTTTGAAAAATGTGCAACAATAGGGGAAAAATAACAAAATTTTCTTTTAACAATTTTGTCGGGAAAAAAAAAAAAAAGTAAAGAAAATTTAAAATTTTTTACAATATCCGAGACACCCAAGCCCTTTTCTAAAAGGTTATCTCTTAATTTATTTTTCTGCAAACTATTTTAAATCATGAAATAGACTTTTTAAAATAGCTTTGGTGCAGGGCTCACATGGTCAATCAGTCTCTATGAAAATTGGTTAGTCTTTTTCAGCAGATATTAAATAATAGATGTTTTGTGTTTTAATCTTATTTTGGGGGAGGTTTAATTTAAACCTTTCACAAATGATAAACCCTAAAAAAGGGAGGTTTTGTGAATAACGAAAAGCGCAAAAAAAAAAAATAGGGTAGTTGTCTTTAAAGTGACAGCAGTCCCCCAAATTTTAGAGAATGTTTGTGGCCCCGGTGAAGTATAGACCACTTGGGTTGGGCCCCATGCTTCACTCCTTCACCTGCATTATTTTTTTAAATTTTTATTTTTAAATTTTCATCATAAAAGAACTACTTGATAATAAAATTTAAAAGCGATACATGCAGAAATTTTTATTAGGGGGATAAAAAAAGATATCTCAGATTTGTGTGTAATTACTTTTGTCCAAGTGAAAGTTGCTTTCTCATTTTTAAAGGGAAAAATGCATTTATTTTGAAAACAGCCATATACAGAATGCTTTTTATGTTTATAATTTAAAATAAATGTTTTTTAAAAAGAGCAGAATTGGGGTTTTTTGGGACGCTCATCGTAGAAAAATTTTAATTTTAAAATTAAAATCAGTCTAACCTAAAAAATGACACATGAGCCCATTAAAATAAAATAAAAATGAAAAAAAAAAAAAAGAATAGAAATTGTTGTCAGCACATGGACCAACAGTCTTTCAAAAAATTAAAAATTTTTTAAAAAGCATCATAATGATATAGTTTGGTCAACCTTAAAAAATGTAACAAGGCTTCTTCTTTCTCTTTCACCTTTCCATGTATTTGTTTTTTTTTTTTTTCGTGAAAAAAACATTTAAATGGAAAAAAAAATTATCTAATTACATAAAAATACCTGTCCTGAAGAAAGATGCAACGGCGAGATCCCAAGCGGTGTAAGTGGCAGACGAGGGCCAAGGAAAGACCAATTCTGTAGTTGTGAAAGAAGGAATAACACTGGGGTAGCACGCAAGCTCCGAAGATATTTTCCCCAAGCCTCTTGTCCGATTATCATTAGTAATATATATTTTCTGCCATTTTCTCGTGACCCCCGGTTGCAGCAACATTTGATTCTTGGTTTTTTTTAAATTTGGGAAAACACATTATTTTTAAAAAAATTAGGTAAAAAAAAGAGAGAGATAAATCAAAGTCAAAAAAATTTTAAAAGTATAGAAATAGTTTAATTAAAATTTTCTTTTACCCTTTCACAAGTTATTGAATCACAGATCCAAAAGAAGGAAGGTGCAGTTAAATCCGCCCCCGTTCCCCCAGGTTTCCCAAGAAACCATCAAGCACTTCAAAACCCCGCAAATAAAGTCCCCATTTACACTATTTTTAACACATTTACATGATAAAAAAGAAAAAAAAAAAAACCCCAAAGTTTTTCCCTGTTTCTCGAATAAAAAAGGGGTTAAAGGGTTATTACCTGATGACAGATTTCTGAAATCAACCTTTTCTCTTTTTTTCCCTTTTTCTTATTTTAAATAGGTACACTGATGAAAAGCTGTCCAGCTTCCCATTAATCCATAAAACAGCTGAAAAAGTACCCCCGGATAGCATTCCCATTTGGGGAAAAATGAATAGGGAAAAGTAAGAAAAACCGAGCCACCTAAAACAAACCAACCAAAACGATCAATAGATAAAAAAATAAAAAAAAAAAATTACTAACGACGTTAAAATTGCAAACCAAAAATAAACAGTAATAGAATAAAAAATCACCCCAGAAACATATTTCTTTTTTCTTTTTTTTTTTTTCATTTTTTACTAAACGGACACCGTAAACCCGACTAGATCGAAAACACATGAATCATCCTACAAGACCCGTGCTCGAGATCATACCTGATTAGAAGCACAGCAAAACCCATCAAAAACAGACCCCCATGCCAAAAAAAACTAGAGAGCTTTTTCTTAACGCTTTTTGGCTTTTTCGGCTCCTTTTCTACATAGTTCCCTTATCACTGTCTCACCCCCTTCTCCGAGGGTGCCTTTTCCATTTTGGACAGAGAAAATCTCGTTGTGGGAAAAACCCCCAAAAGATCATTGTAACTGTGGGGGCTACTCGTGTTATAGTCAAATATGAAGAGAATAAAAGATATGAAGTTGGTAAAAGCAGACTTTAAAACACATAATGGGGGGACACTATTTTATTCTAGCTCTACGGGGTAAGGCGCGTGCTACATTAAATGAGGGTTGTTTTTTTTATTTGGGAATTTTAAAGGGACGAGAGAATTTCAAAAATTCAATGTGTTTAGTTCTAAATTTTATAGATTGAATTAAAAAAAAAAATTTTTTTAGTTTGATTTATAAATTTTTTTTACTCTTAGATAAAAATTAAATTAATAAATTAAAAAAGGTTTTAAAAATTTTATCAATTTACGTCATTGTATAAAAAAAAATTTATTTAATAAAAATAAAAAATAACTTTTTTTTAAAAAAAATCTATTTTTGTTATAAAATTGAGTTAATTATTTATTTTATTAAAAATTACAATAAATTTTTTTTTTTTAAAAAAATTTAAATTTTTTTAATATAAACTTTATACATGTACCATGCAACCAAATTAATACAATAAGTTTGTACTATTCAAAACTTTTTAATTTTCCCCACTTGTTTTTTTTTTTCCCAAACCAATTTTAAACTAATTACATATAGAATAAAAGTACAATATAATTGTTATAAATTTTTTTTTAAAAAGATAGTAAAATATATTTTTATATTTTTTTGGGAAAACATGGTTCTATTTGTCGGGCCCCAAAGAAATGCTTTTTTAAAATTTTTTTTATGAACTTGATCCTTAGAAAATTGTATAATTACCCTTTTTTTCTTTTTTTTCAGATAAATTGTAAAGTCTTTTTTTTTTAAAATTATAATCATCTTTAATAACAAAAAAAGTCCTCTTCTCTTTTTTTAAAAATATATATCGGGGAGCATCGATTAATTAGTATCAAAGAAATACGAATTTTGGGGGAGTGAAAAAAAAAATGGGTAATTTTTCAAATTTGAAATTGTGATTGACGAAATCTTCGGGTCTTCAAACCTTTTCGAAATTAAAAAAAATTTTTTGGGTAAGCAAATGTTTTTAAATTATGGAAATTTGTTGATTATTTTAGTAAATTTTTGGGACATGAAAGGCCTCCGCACGAGCGGGTCTCCCCGTTTCCCCGAGTGAAAATTACATTCTTCGCTTTCCCAATTACTCTGAGGGAAAAATTTAAAATTTAACGCTTTTAAACATATCGATAACCGTATTTAAAATTTCTTCCGTTTATAAATAAATTAGTATAACAGGAAACAAACATTAGATAGAGAATTAGTAAACTGAAATTTTTAGAAAAAAAATTAAAAAGAAAATCTCGTAACTCTTAGTTTTCAATTAAAATTATATCATTTTAACATGTAGGAATAATTTAAAATGAAACAAAAAAAAAATAAAAAATTTAAAATAAATATTAGTAAAAATACCCTTGATTATCGAATGCAAAATTTAAAATTGAATGATTAATAAGAAATTTTGATCATAAATTCAAAAAAAAAAAGGGGAAAGGGAATCCCCATTCCATTTTCTCGATGATGGAATAAAATTCCCTTTTTAAAAGGGGAATTTTTAAATTTTATTAAATTTGCGTTTTCAACTTTTAAATATTTTTTAAATAAAAAAAAAAAAAGGTCAAGACTACCGTAACCAATATTTCACCATAATCTCCTATTAAATAAATCAAGTTTAAACCCCTTTTTTCCAATTTTATAATATAATCAACCTAAAAAAAATAAAAAAGGAAATCAACCTGAAATGAACTCTAAATTTTTTCATTTCGCATACAAACATGATAAAATGTTTTTTAAACCCAAGTTTTTTTTCCCAAAAAATTAATGTTTTCATAAATTAACTCGATTATCATTTGAGTGCAAGAAAACATGTAGTATACATTATATGATTTTAAAAAATGGATCTTAAAGTTATAAGCTAAAATTTCCTAATATTATCCCTTTAGAATGCAATGCTCCTAATTGGGGGTAAAATCAACGAGATAAAAAAATAGTATTCAATTCGACTTAAAATTGATTAAAAAACCAAACTCAAGTTTTAAATCAAAAATATATAGATAAAATTTGAGTTCAAATAGATTAAACTTAAAAATTTTTTTTAAATTTTTCCCCAATAATCTCGGATCCCCTTTTAAATTAATATAAAAAAAAAATAAAATTAAAAATTTAAAAAAATTTCTAAGCTTGATTAGATTATGATCTTATAAAAAATAAAATTTGAAATTTAAACTCACTAATTGGGTGAATTTGTTAGTTGAATTTTTGTTTCGGTTTAACTTAATTAAAATAAAATCAAATTTTTAAATGAAACTTTAGTTTAACTCAAATAGTTTACAACCCGATTTTTTTATTTAATCTTATTTTGAATCACTTATCAAAAAATTAAAATGAAAAAACTCTCATCTTTACATATATTTTGAAAAGACTATTTAAAGCTTTCATTGATGAGGGGAATAACGAGTACAAAACAGATGCTTGAAAAAAGGAAATTCAAAGTGAATTTAATTTTAAGATGCATAATCATTTTTAGATTTTCCACTCAACAAGAATTTTTATAAAGAAAAAAAAAAGGAAAAAAAACGCAAACGCAAATTTAGTATATACAATTTTTTAATAATATTCATATATATATTATAAGAAATTTGGTTTTAAAAGGGAAAACATAAAAAAAATATAAAAAATTTCTTCTTTTTTTTTTTTTTTTTCCCTTTTTTAATACCCCTAAGTATAAGTTCTAAAGGGTACAATATTTTCTTACATATAACCCAAATTAAACTAGATTATTATCTTAATATTAAAATTTTTTTGGGGGAAAAAAATCAGGTAATTAATACTAAAAATTTTTTTTTTTTATTTTTTTATTTTTTACCCTTGAGGTTACTATCGTAATTAGAAAGACTGTCAAAATTTTTGCCGAATAGAAGGGACATAGGGGAAGACAAAATAGAAAAAAAGAAAAATAAACCAGGAA
>JAMXBC010000551.1:0-5000 GCA_024138005.1 Lumnitzera racemosa
ATTAACGTTTGATGGGCCACACCAAATGGTTATCTCTTAAAAAAAGTGAATAATCTCCCCCAATTGCTTTTTTTTTAATGAAACCATAAACAGCCACAAAAAGAAATTTTAAAATATTAACTCTTTATAAAGGTGGTGAAAAAAACTTCTTTGAGCTCGGGAAGATATATTCAGGCACAAAAAAAAACTTGCTGCTTTCCAAAGCGTTCCTAAGAGGGGTACAAAGAGGTATTTGACAACTACAAATAGAAAATAAAAAATCATACTTAGATCTCTAAGTTAGAAACCAAAAAGTACTTTGCTTGGGAATAAAAAAAGGGAATAATAAGCACACAATCTACCACAACACAAGCCTCAGCTATGGCTAATATGATTAAAATATTTAATTTCTAACAAGAATGCTTCTATCTATTTAAAAATTATATAAAAAAGCAATTTAGCTAAAACCCCTAAGAAAAAATCTTTATTATCTACCCAAGGAATAGCTTTCTTATTTTCCAAAAATTTGGAGGGGGCATGGATAGATTAATCCCTTTCAAGAAGTGGTTTGCATTTTTAATCTACTATTCTTGAGGAAAAAAAAAAAATGAGTTTTAAACCAAATAAAATGTTGATTATGGGAAAACTTTCAAAAACTGTTGAAAAAAACACCGGGAATTGCTAAAAGTGTAAAAAAAAAAAACCTTATGGATAAGACAAAAATGGAGGCCAAAAGTTGTTGGAACTTTTGATAGCAGTAACTCAATGGAACTTTTACATCAAAAAAGATCCCAAATCTTTTTTATGTCACCTAAAGGGTTTGATTTTGACATAAGGTTTTGTAACCTTTTTGGGTTTAAAAACCCCCAAAAAGAAAATAAAAGTAAACTGCAAAATGGAATAAAAGAATGCAAAAAAATCTAAATTTGGCCGGGGTAAAATCTCAAAAAAAGGGAAATAAGGGAAATTTGAGAAAATCACCCCCCCTTTTTGAAAAGTCGAAAGATGGATCAAATGTTGTCCTTTTAACTCCCTAAATTTTAAAAATAAATTTTGTATTAAAACCATGGTGTAATTGTGTGTGATGGTTAAACCGCAATTAAATGTTTTAAAATTTTTAAATGTAAACTAAATTAAGAAGTTTTTTGCTTTTTTTGGAGGGGAAACTCCCAACTTCGATTGAGTGGGGCCCCTCCCCCCCAAAAAAAAAAGGTTTAAAACCAACAAAATTGATCATAACATCTTAAAACAATTTTTAAATGCCGAAATTAAAAAGTAAGAGGAAAATTGGAGAGGCCCCAATGCAAAATAGGTAACTTCCCTTTTTCCGAAAAATTAAAAAGAAAGTAATAATTTATTGGTTCTTTTGGGGCCCCTGGGAAAAAAGTTCGAAAAAGTTCTCCTGTCACACACAATAAAGGAATTAAAAACCCCCCAGAAATCAAAAAAGTGCATGAAAAAAATGCAAAATTCGTCATTTTACTCACAGGAATTATCTCAACAAACCCTAAAAACAATTTTGCCTCCAAAGTAGCCCCTCTGCTTCAACTATAAAAACCCCAGCTTAAATGCTTTGGAAAGGATCGATGGGGGGAACCCGGGGGGAAATTTGCTCGATCATGAAGGGAAAATTAACGTGTTTTGGGCGGTTGGGAAAGTGGTGATGTGGTAGGGGTTTAAAATAAAGAGGCATTGGGGTTTTTTTGGTTAAATGGTAAACTCTGCTTACGATTTTTGAGGGCAAAAAAATTTTAAATTATGACTTTGGATTAGGGCATATTGGAATGAAGAGGTGAATTGGAGAAGGAAAGAGTCTTAACTTTTTAATTGAAACCCAAGCATTGATTGCGGAAGAGCATTCTGTGAATTCCTTTACGAAGTGTAAAAAGTAAATAAAATTGTAAAGGGGTTCATAAAATAATGGGTGGGGAATCTCATTTATTCCCTTTTGGGTAAAAGGGGTAAATTTTGAGCGAAACCCCAAAGCCCCTTTTTATTTCATTCTTTCAAGGTCATTTTAGGGAAATTTATTTAGACTAAAATTTTCTTTACCCCAAGCGTTACTAGTTTACATTTTTCATGTCAAAAACCCTTTTTAGCATTTTTTTAATATAGTTTTTATGCAATCCAAATTCCCCAAAAAACGTTTCAAATGTATTTGGATTTTTAAAATAAAAGGGGGATTTCTAAAGGGCCTTCATTTTAAAATTTTTGATAGAATTTTTAGTCTTAAAAATGCCGTAGTTTTGTTAAATAATTGTCTCTAAGTCAAAAAAAAGAAAATGAATTACTCCCCTTTAAATGGTAAATAACCCTCATTTACCTTAAAAGTGAAAGGATAACAACTCGATTTTAAATTTTTGATACACTGGTGGCGCCCAATTGAGTCCTTTTATGGATTTTTTTAATTTGTCATACTTTCTTTACATCTCTTTTAAAAAATTCTCGGCCTCACCAATAGATCTCCGTCTACACCTTGAGAAAGAAAAAACTTTGCTTTTTTGAGTACTTTTATTAAAATGAGACAAAGGAAAAAAAATTTAAAGTTTTTTATGAAACCAAGGAGAAAGTTTTTATATCATCCTTCCTTTTTTTGGAAAACCCTTAGCAACTAGATGTGCCTTATCTTTTCTACATTCCTTTCAACCCTTTTTGTTTTAAATACCCCTTTTTATCTTGTTTACCCTTTGGTAAAGGAAAAAGGTCCTAACATCTTATCTTTCATGGCTTATTTTTCATCATGAATCCCTCCCTTTTAAACATTTAAAATTTCGGGCTTAAAAAAGGGGGGAAAAAAAAATTTTTTTTTTCCCCTTTTTTTAAATTTTTTGGGGTTTTCCCCTTTTTTTTTTAAAAAAATTTTTTTAAAAATTTTTTTTCCCCCCCCCAACCTTTTTTTAAAAAAAAATTTTTAAAAATTTTTCCCCCTTTTAAATTTTTTTTTTTTAAAACCCCCTTTTTTTTTAAAAAAAAATTCCAAAAAAAAAAAAAAAGGTTTTTTTAAAAATTTTTTTAAAAAAAAAAATAAAAAATTTTTAAAAAAAATTTTTTTTTTAAAAAATTTTTTAAATTTTTTTGGACCTTTTTTTTCCCCAAAAATTTTTTTTTTAAAAAAAAATTTTTAATTTTTTTAAAAAAATTTTTTTTTTTGGGGGGGTTTTTTTTTTTTTTTTGTTTTTTTTTAAAATTTTTTTAAAAATTTTAAAAAAAAAGGGGGCCCCTTTTTAAAAAAAACCCCCCCCCAAAAAATTTTTTGGGGGAAAAAAAAAATTTTTTTTTTTAAAAAAAATTTTTTTTTTTTTTTCCCCCCTTTTTTAAATTAAAACTAATTTTTTTAAAACCCCCCCAAAAAATTTTAAATTTTTCCCCCCCCAAAATTTTTTTTTGGTTAAAAAAAGGCCCCCAAAATTTTTTTTAAAAAAAAATTTTTTTTTTTTTTAAAATTTAAAAAAAGGGTTTTTTTTTTCCTTTTTCCCCCCCCCCCCTTTAAAAAAAAAAACTTTTTTTTTTTTTTCCCCCCCTTTCCGGAAAAATTTTTAAAAAATTTTTTTAAAATTTTTTTTTTTTTTTAAAAAAAATTTTTTAAAATTTTTTAATTTTTTTTCCAAATTTTTTTAAATTTAAAACAAATTTAAAAATTTTTTTGGCCCTTTTGGAAAAAAAATTTTTTCCCCCCTTTTTTTTAAAGCCAAAATTAAAACCCCCCCGGGGGTAAAATTTTTAATTTTTCCCCCCCCAAAAAAAAACCCCCTTTTTTCCTTTTTTTTTTTAAAAAAAACCCTTCCCCCCAAAAAATTTTAAAAAAAAAAATTTTTAAAATTTTTTAAAATTTTTCCGGGGGGTTTTTTTTTGGGGTTTTTTTTCAAAAAAAACCCAAAAACCCCCCCCCCAAAAAAAAACCCCCCCCCCTTTTTGGGATTCCCGGTTTTTCCCCCCCTTTTTTTTAAAAAAAATTTTTTTTTTTAAAAAAAAACCCCCCCCTTTTTAAAAAAACCTTTTTTTTTTAAATTGGGGTTTTTAAAACCCCCTTTTTTTAAAAAATTTAAAATTCCTTTTTTAAAACCCCTTTTTTTTTTTTTGTTTTTTTAAATTTTTCCCTTTTTTAAAACCCCCCAATTTCCCAAAAAAAATTTTTTTTAAAAAAGGGTTGGGAAAAAAACCAAAAAAACCCCCCCTTTTTTTTTTAAAAAAAAATTTTTTTTTTTTTTTTAAAAAAAGGGGAAAAAGGTTTTTTTTTTTTTTTTCTTCTTTTTTTTTTTTTTTTTAAAACCTTTTTTTAAAAATTTTTTTTTTTTTTAAAATTTTCCCCTTTTTTTTTTCCTATTTTTAAAAAAAATTTTTTTCCCGGGGCCTTTTTTTTTTTTAAAAAAAAAATTTTCCCCTTTTTTAAAAAAAAAATTTTTAAAACCCCCCCCCCTTTTTTAATTTTTAAAAAAAATTTTTTTAAAATTTTTTATTACCCCAAAAAAAAACCCCTTTTTTTTTCCCAAAAAATTTTTTTTTAATTTTAAAAAAAATTTTTTGGGGGGGGGTTTTTTTTTTTTTTTTTTTTTTTTTGGGTTTTAATTTTAAAGGGGGTTTTTGGTTTTTCCCCTTTTTTTTTCTTCCCTTTTTTTTTTTTTTCCTTTTAACCCCTTTTTTTCCCCTTTTTTTTTTAAAAAAATTTTTCCCCCCAACCCTTTTTTGTTTTGAAAATTTGAATTGGTGGAATTTTAATTTTTAAAATTTTCCCAAAAAAACCCCCCCCCCGGGAAACCCTTTTAAAAACCCCCCCCCCCCCCCAAAAAAATTTTCTTTTTAAAAAGGGTTTTTCCCCAAAAAATTTTTCCCCAAAAAAAATTTTTTAAAAAAAAAATTTTTTTTAAAAAATTTTAAAAAAAAATTTAAAATTTTTAAAATTTTTCCTTTTTTTTTTTTTTAAAAAAAAAAAAATTTTAAAAAATTTTTTTTTTTTTTTCCCCCCCTTTTTTTTTTTTTTTATATTTCCTTTTTTTTTCCCCCCCCCCCTTTTTTAAAAAATT
>JAMXBC010000551.1:15000-18556 GCA_024138005.1 Lumnitzera racemosa
TAAATTTTTTTGCTTTTGAATGATTGAGAACCCTTAGTGTTCTCATTATCCTTTCCTCTTTATTTTTTCCTTTATAAAAAGAGGGGTGAGTGGCCTTATATTTGAACCAATAAGTCAAATTTGGAGGTTTGAGGTAAGTACTATCGTTTGGTGTTTTATATCCAGTTGGCATTTGCTTAGTCTTTTTAATCTCTTTATTTTTTTTTTTTTTTCAATTTTTGTGGGTTTTCCATATGTTGCCCTTAGAGCACCCCCACTAAATTTAAAAACCCCCCTTATACTTTAGAAAAAAAAACCCTAGCTTAAAAACTTTTATTTAGGGAATTATTGAACCGGGCCTTTATTGGCCATGAAAAAATTTAAATTAGATTAGAAGAAAATTAGTTATACTTTAGGGTTACTTTAAAAGGTCCAAGGGATTGTAAGTTTTAGATCCCCACAAATTTTTGAATTTTAAATCTAAGTTCTTTGAGATGTTGATTTTGAAAAGGTATAAGGAAAAGGACTTTATTTAAAAAGATGAGCATTTTGTATTCCTTAAATTTCCATTGAAAATGTTCAGGATAAATTTTAAATAAATTATTAAAGGAAAATTTAGACAAGATAATGTCCTTGTACCTTGTTCTGTTTAAGAAGTTTTTTAAATCTAAGCTCTTAAACCCCCAATAATCTAGGCCTTAAGGAGATTTCACTAAGGGGAGGAGAAGTGCAAATTTAATAATTTTGTTGTATTTCTCCAAGAGCGGGGGCGGCATGGATGGGGGAAGATGATCCAATCACTTTTTTTAAGCCCCGAAAGTTTCAAGCTTTAAAAATGGTGGTATCATAATTTAGGAAAAGAAGTCCATGAAAAATAAGATGTGTGGGCCTTGTTTTTCCCTTACCAAAGGAGTAAACATAATTAAAATGGTATTTAAAAATAAAAAGATTTGAAAGGTAATGTAAATAGTATAAGGCACATCTATTGTAAAGGGTTTTACTAAAAAGGAAGGTTGATTATAAAAAAGGGCTTTCTCCTTGGTTTCAAAAAAGACTTTAAGATTTTTTGTACTTGTACTCATTTTAATATTAAGTCCCTCAAAAAGATGCAAAGACTGCTTTTCAAAGGTGATATTGACGAGATGTCTATATGGTGAGGGCCCAGAACTTTTTTTCAAGAGATGTAAAGAAAGTTGTACAAAATTAAAAAAATCCACAAGGGTCAATTAGGCGTCTCACCATGGTATCACAAAAATTATGAGTTGTTTTTTTCTTCACTTTTAAGGTAAAAGTATTGAGATTAGTAACCATAAGTTTAGTGGAGTAAACATTTTCTTATTTTTGTACTTTGTGAATATTACTTAACATAAACGATACGGGCATGTTGCTGGACTAAAAGATTTTTTTATCATAAAAATTTTAAAAAGAGGACCTTTGGAATCCTCCTTTTATTAAAATCAAATACATTGAAAACGTTTTGAGGTTTTGGATTGTCTAAAAGGCTATATTGAGAAAGTGCCAAAAAGGGTTTTACAGCAAAATTGTAAACTGGTGAAAGCTTTTTGGTAAAGGAACAAGTTTAGTCTAAATCAATTCCTAAGAAGACCTTTAAAGTAAAGAAATGGAAAAGGGCTATTATGGGTTTACTACAAGAAGTTTACACCTTATTCGTTAAAAGGAAATAAGATGATTCCCACCATTTTTTTATGATCCCCCCCCTTTTTCAATGTTTATTAGCTTTTTTCACTGTAAATGGAATTCTACAGAAATTTATTCCATGCAATCAATGCATTAGGATTCAAAATGAAAATTAAGACTATTTTCTCCAATTCACCTCTTTCATTCCCAAAAATTTGCCCTAATCCAAAGTCATAATTTCAATTTTTTCCCCCAAAAATCGTGAAAGCTAGAGCTTACCATTTAACCAAAAAAGATATGCTCATCTTTATTTTCAACCCTCCTTCGATCATCTCACATTCCAATCCCCCGATAAACACGTTAAGTTCCCTTCAGTCTAAAATTCCCTCTGTGCCCCTTTCACCATCGACCTTTCCTAAATCTTTTAAGCTGGGTTTTTTTAAATTGAAGAAAGGGGGTACTTATGGAGGCTATTTTTGTTTATGGTTTGTTAGATAAGTTCCTGGTGAGTAAAATGAGAACTTTGCACCCTTTTCATGCATTTCATTGATTTCTGGGGGGTTTTTTATTCCATTATTGTGTGTGACAGGGAGAACTTTTTCGAATTTTTTTCCTGGGGCCCCAAGGAAAACCCTATATATTATTATGTTTTTTCTTTGCAATTCTGTCGGAAAGGTAATGTTACCTATTCTGAAATTGGTCCTCTCCAATTTTCCTCTTACTTTTTAAATTTGGGCTTTAAAAGGGTTTTTTAAAAGGTTATGATGCATATTTTGTTGGTTAAAACCCTTTTTTTTTTCTTTTGCTGGCCTCACTCAATGAAGTTGGTATTTTTCCCCAGTCCACAAAAAAGAAAAAAAACTTTCTTTTTTTAAATTTACATTAGACAATTTCCAACAACATTCAATTGGGGTTTCAACTCATCACCATCAATTGCCCCTTTAAAGTGTTGATATCAAATTTTTATTTAAAAATTTTGGTTTAGTTGAAAGGACAAGCATTGATCCTTTTGCTGACTTCTTAAAATTTGGGGGGTGATGTTTTCAATTACCCCATTCCCCTTTATTTGATGATTTTACCTCCCTTTGGGTTTTTTTTTAAATTGATGGTTTCTTTGCATTCTTTATTCCATTTTTTCAGTTTATTGTAATTTCTTTGTATTGATTTTAACAAAAAGGTTAAATCCTTTTGTCAAATGATTTAAACCCCTTGGTGACAAAAAATAAGTTGGATCTTTTATTATGAGTCAAAAAAAAAAAAAAATTTCCCTTGAGTTTACTGTTTATCTAAAAGTTCCAAAAAACTTATTGGCCTCCCCTTTTTGTCTTATCCTAAGGTTTTTTACACCTTTTTTGATATTCCCGGATTTTTTTAAACTAGTTTAGAAAATTACCCATAATCAAATTTTTGTTGTTTAAGTCATTTATTATCTTCCTTCAAGAAAATTAATTAAAGATGCAACCACTTCTTGAAGGTATTAAAATCCCTCTCTCTCCAATTTTGGTTAAGAAAATAAAAAGCTTTTCCTTGGGTAATAGTAAAGATTTCCTTCTTAGGTGTTTAGCTATATTGCTTTTTAGATAATTTTATAAAAGATAGAGAGATTCTTTTTGCAGTAAAATTAAGTATTTTAATCAATTGCCATTCAGAGGCTTTTTTGTGTGTTGTATTGTGGCTTAGTTTTTTCTTATTTTCTATTCCCAAGTCAAAAGTACAATCTTTTTGGGTTTCAAAATTTTTGAATGATCAAGTATATTTTTTTTTTTTTATTTTTAGTTTTTCAAAAACTCTCAGTACCTCTCTTAGTGAACGCTTGGAAATGGCTAGCAAAGGTTTTTTTTGTGCCCGATATTTAAAAATTCCTAGTAGCTCAAAGAAGTTTTTTTGCACCACCCTTTATAAGGAGTTAATATTTTATATTACTTTTAGGGGGGTTTTC
>JAMXBC010000552.1:0-18556 GCA_024138005.1 Lumnitzera racemosa
GGGAAAAAAGGGTTTTTTTGGTTTTGGGGGTTTTTTTTTTTGGGTTGGGGGGGGGTTTTTTTTTTTTTTTTTTAAATGGTTTTAAATTTGGATAAAAAATTTTTTTGGGGGTTTTTTTTTTAAAAAAAAAAAAAATTTTTTTTTTAAAATTTTTTTTTATTTTTAAAATTTTTTTTAAAAAAAATTTTTTTTAATTTTTTAAAATAAACATTTTTTAAAATAGATTTAAGATTTCTTATGCTTTTGGGGAAACCCAAACATTCAAAATTTTTTTTACTATTTTAAAAATTTTCAAAAATTTTTTTAGTCTTTTGGGAACCCAAACCCAAAATTAAAAGGAGTGGCAAGGGGTTTAAAATAGGGGGGTTTTTTTGGTTAAAAGTAAAAGGGGGCCCAAAAAACACTGTTAACCCCCCGGGGGGCCTTGGTTTTAAATTAGGGGGAAAAAAAAAACCTTTTTGTTTATTCCTTTTGGACCCTTATTCCCCAAATCGATGTTTATACGTTATTTTTTTTTGGTAAGATTTCCCCAATACGGGGGGAAAAAATTTTTTTTTAAATTGATGAAATTTTTTAAATATTTTTAAATTGGGAAACTTTTAAAAACTTATGTTAACTTTAAACCCCCTTATTTTAAAAAATTTTTTTAAAAAATTTTTTTTTGGTGGGGAAAAACTTAAGGATTAAATCTTTCCTTTATTCCACAATTGATTTTTAAACCCACTGGGGGGAAACCCCCTTTAGTTTTTTGGCCTTAACCCATTTTTAAAATTTTCCCCTGAGCTCTGGATCTCATTAAAAAAGTGCCCTAAAACCCCTACATTTTAAAAACTCATAAAGTTTTTTTTTAAAATTTTTAAACCTGGGTTTCTCTTTCCCCCAAAACCTTACATTTAAAGGGAAAATGGGACAACCTTTTTTAAATGGGTGTGCATACCTGGTTTGTAGGCCACTAGGAAAAATCTGTATCAAACCCTTTTCATAACTCCCAAACTTTGTTTTTTTTTTCACTTCTTCATTTTTCCTGAATCTTCCCATGTCCCTATCCTAGAGACACATCAGGTCCTTAAAATGATGCTACTAAACCCATAAAGCATACTTCTCTTTAGTTACAACTAACCACCTTTGAAAGGGAATAAGCTTTTTGAGGGGGAAAAAAGTAGGAAAATTTTTGGAAAATCAACCCCAAAGGACAAGGGGAATCCCTACTATCCAGGGAAATTTCACTACAAAGTTAATAATTTGGATCCATTTCACCGGGGTTTGATAACACTAAACAATCCTCTAGGCCCTTTTGATGCTAAACATTCATTTTTTTGGGCATACCTCACACAAGCATAAAGTCGCTATTTCCCTTTTTTCACCCATTTCTACTAAAGCCTTGTTGGGGGTTTTGTACATTTTAGTTCCCAAAATGTATCTAAAGGGGGTAATAAACCTCATTCAGTTTTTCCTTTAAAAATTCTACATCATTTAAGACACTAACCCCCTTCATTCGAACACCCACTTCTCATCCAAACCAGACTTCCTTAATTTTTTCCATCTCACTTTACAAAAACTAGATTTTTATCTAATCATATCCTTTTCCCCTAAGGGTATCAACTACATGTTTGACAATTTTTAGTCAAATTTTAAGCTAAGCAAATTTCCACATTTTAAACTTTTTTTTAAACTCTTTAATTGGGGTTTTTGTTTTTTTATCAGGAAAAACCACTTATAAAAATTCTTGTGATAAGAGCATCCACAACTAGTTCACTTTAACAACAATATCAATCAAAAACCATAGTCCTTTATTAATTTTACACGCTCCACCCATATTCAAATCCCTTTACAAAAAGATCCTAACACCTGTGATCAGTATAATTTCACATCCCAACATATAAATGTACCTCAAATCTTCAAGGGAAAGACTATTTTTTACCAAATTTTCATTGTGAATAATTTCTACCGGGGTCTTAACTATCTTAAGCAATCTTGCCCTTCCCCACTTGCAGAACACTAACTAACCCATTTCTTGATGCATTGCTTGTAAAATAAATGCTTTTGGTATTACAACACGGGTTTGGTTTTGATACTCCCTTCACTTTAACCCCAAAAACCTATTCCTTTTTGTCATTCACTCATACTTTTTTACATTCTTTTGAGTCATTGATGATAGTCTACTAAGTGGGAAATCCCTAACAAACTTCCTGATTCCCTGCTAACCAAAAACTTCGTACTTAAGAACTATCTTTGCCTCTTCCCAATCAACTAATCATTGATTTTTTTAGGTTTTAACACATCCATCACTTAAATACACAATCTAAGTAAAGAGGTCCTTTCAACCAAAAGTTACACTTGGAATTTTTGGCACAAAGCTTATTTTTCTTTTAAAATTCACATATATTCTCAAATATTCTTTATCTTTTTATGGGAAGAGTAACAAGGAATCATTAAAAAAACAATCATTACTTAAAAGTAAAACCAAAACAAAAAATTTCAAAATCAAAACAAACCTAATACATTTGCCCAGTCCGATGGCATCGCTGGGAACTCTAGGGGCCCAAACTTATCATATGCATCTGGAACATTTTTGGGGTTGATTCTAAATTGGGATATCCTAATCTCAAATCAAGTGAAAAGAGGATTGGCTCCTCCCTTTTAAAAATCACTTCTATTGTACCATTAGGAAAGATTGCCATAATGTCTTGTCCCCTTTGGGTTTCATTTCCCTTTTTTTTTTTCTAAAGAAAATTTTCGTCCCCAAAAACCAATTGTGACTGCTAAAGTTTTTAGTCCTTTTCCCTTTTTCCTTTAACATTTTTCACTGGTATGCTTATCTTATTACCATCATTACATTATTTTTAGTGTTCTTCAACCATTTTACATGCCCCTTTAAAATTTCAGAACTTATTTGGAAAGGGTATCAAAACAAATATGAAAGATCCCGGGGTGATAAATAGAAGAATAGATAATAACCCAAAATTCAAGACTTTTTTTTAAATTCTTTTCCTTCTACTCAAATTTACCCATCTAACCATTTGGGGGGTTACCCTTTTCTCAGCAACCAAAGGGTTATAATACACTTCAAAAACACTCTAAAAGAGAGCATATAAACCCTTTTAAAAATTTTCGAGCATATATACCCATGATTAAAAAGACTGTCTTGTAAGTTAGAAGTCCAGACTCAATTTTTAATTGTACAACTTTTTTTAATATAAAATCCATGGTGACAAAAAGCGAAGTCCCCAAAAACCACAAAGATTTAGAATCCCCTACCAAAAAAATAAAAAAAGGGATCACATCAATGATCACAAAGCTACTAACCTTTAAGAAAAAAATTCAATATCCTTTTGTTTTTGAAACCCCAACCCCTACTTCAAAACTAGGAAGAGCACTCTACAATTGAATCCATTTAATCCCCCCTCAGATAACCGCAAAATAAACTTTTAAAGGAACTACATCCACTAAAGACAACCCTCCTATTATCTTCAAAAATGACAAAAAAAGTCCTTTTTTTTAAACTATCATCATGAAAGCTATGCCAAAGTATATTGTCGACCAGTAACACATAAACACTATTTTATGCCCATTTTTTCCTAATTGGGAAGTAATTGGGCATGAAAGACCCAAGCTCAACACTTGTTTCCCAACCCAAGTCATGATCCTTTAAATTTCTCGTTTTCTGGTCCACTTGGTTTTAATTGTGAAAAAAACTTGTAAACTAAATTTAACTCTATTTTTTTCTATAAAAAGCATTTTTTTTACTACAAACCTAAATCATTATTAGAATAAAAATTATTAAACCGGGTTGAACCCCAGGAACTCCAAACTTTTCAATTATTATTTTCTTCTAAATCCGAGTGAAAAAAATTTGGGGTTTTTAGAAAAAAATTTTAAATCTTAAACAATCCAAAAAAAAAAAAATTTAATGATATATTAAATATCTTCAAATATTTTTTTTGAAATTAATAATTAGAAAACATTATATCAGTATTTTTTAATAGTTATTTTTAAAGTATTAAGCTCTGGGTAAAACCCATCATTAAGGGAAATAAATACCCCTAAATTAACTAATTCTTTCTCTTTTGCTAGACAAGTGATAAATTAAATTAATCTTTTATAGTTCCAATTTTAATTTAAATTTTAAATTTATATCTAATTTTTTTTTAATCCAAATTATCCAGTTCACAAAAAATTAATTTAAAAAAGGCTTGCAATACAATCCCAATAAACAAATATTTTTTTTAGTAATTAAGAATAAAAGACTTCATTAATTGTAATCTAAAAAACAAATTTAACAAACTATTTAGCATCAAAAGAAACAATAAAAAACACTAATAAATCATGAATATATTAAAAATAAATAAATAAATAAACCTAAAAAGGATTTTCAAATCTCAATTTTAAGATCAATTACCGCTCTTATTCTCCTAATGTTAGATTCAAAAAACAATTAAAAAATTTTTTTAAAACCCAACTCTAATTTAATGAAAGAAAAAAAGGAATTTTGATCATAAGGTTTTTTTTTTAATTTTGGTTTTCTAGCCTTTTTTCAGAATATAAGTCAAAGGGAAAATTTTAGGACTTTAAATCTTTTAAAAAAAAAGAAATTCCTAAGATTAGCAGTTTAAACTTGACTAGCCGGATCTTTTTCTTATCTTTCCTATTTTAAAAACGTAATAATTTAAAAAGAAAAGGTTCATACCCAAGAACATGGTTTGTTCCACCTTGGTCTCTCTACAATTAATTCTTCCTTATTGTCTTACTCTTTTGCTTTGATTATTGTTTTAAATCATTATTCAGTGTATGATTCATTCCCAAAGGCTTAAAAACCATAAAAACGCTTCAAATCTTCAAAAATTTTGACAAATTTTTAAATATTTCAAGGAATAAAATAAAATTTTGAAATAAAAAATAAAACAACTTAAAGCCGAATTTACAATAAACTCTAGAAAATTTTATAAAAGTATTATAAATAAACCCGAAAACTATACACTATCACCACACTTAAACTTTTGCTTACCCAAAGCAACTCAATAAATTTTTTCAAGTTTGTACAAAAAATCGGGACAAGAAATATTAACTCAACCTTTTACCTTTAAGAAAAAAAAAAATCCATTTCCCGTGAATTAAGGACAAACCCTCATAAGCCCGAAACCCTTAAAACTTCACTAAACACTTTTACAATTTACATATCTCTTTTTAGTTTTTTTCTTAAGTAAGAAAACAAAAATATTAAATTCAACAACTAATCCATGAAAAAAATCAAATTTTACCTCCCTTTTTTGCCAAAAATTCACCCTTTTAATTAATTTCCCTTTTTTCATGTGACTAGAAAAAACCATCCCACCCCTTATACTTAGCTAGTATGTACAAGTCTCCCCCCAATCTCATCAAGCGCATAATAAAATCAAACACATTTTGTATTTTAAATCTCTTTGATCTTTTCCCTTAGTAATATTTTCGTAGGAAAACTTTCAATTCAAATTTAATTGCTTTATTTAATCAGAATAGTTTTATTAACACTCATCTTAGCAATGAGATTCAAAAACCCCCTTCTAAAAAACCAACCCATTCCTTACCAACCATCCTTACATTGTATAAAGCAAACCTTTCTTTTGATAGATCAAGCCCCAAACTTACCAACTTACCAACTTGAATTTTTTTATTTTTGCCCCTAACTACTTTTATTTTTTAAAGGGAATTCATAGAATACAAGTTCACACTTATTTGCTCTAGATTTAAAAAACTTTAAAGACCAAAAATGGAAAACATTAACTAATTACAATGCTCAACAACAACTTTTTATTTTTTTTACCCCACAAAACTCTAAGCAAATAGTATTTTTACTTTACCCCAAAAAGATTCCTTTATTCAATTTTAAAATAACATGAAAATTGCAACGATGATTAAAAAAAATTTCATAAAAGAGCTATTATGCATCTTTCACTAAAGAAGTTAGGAACAAACTAAAAGAAAATTTGGGAAAAATTTGGTTGAATAAAATGCACTCGGTTTCCCTTTTTGGGAAAACATAATATACATATACACCATACCCCACATCGATTCCCCTCAAATGCTTTTATAAAATTTTTTTTCAATGTCTTTTAATTCCATCCCCTACTTCCTTGTACATTGCCTTAAGGGGTAAAAAAATAACAAACGGGCTCAAAAAAAATAGGGTAAAAACAAAAATCAAAAAGGGAACAAGACTTCCTGGGTTTTTACTCTAACATTAAATTCTAAATAACCATTGAAGTTGGGGTTGATTCCATCACACTTTTTAAGCCCAAAGGGCCTTTAAAAAAAAAAAAACAAAGAAAATTGAAAAAAACAAAAATTTACAAAAAAAACAAAAATTTTAAAAACCCCTTTTTAAACAATCTTAAACTAACTTAATTTTCTCCACCTGCAAACGAGACAATTTGAAAAAATTAGCAAAAAATTTTAATGGAATTAAGTTTATACAAACAAATCAAAAGAAAAAAACATAGTCTCATACTTTGGGACATTTCCGTACACTTAAAATTTATATTTTAGTAAAAAACTCTGTACTGTAAAGGATTAACATGAAAACTTCAACAATTCAAAGAAGTACAATTTAAAAACCAAATAAAATCAATCAAGAAAAAAATTAAAATAATAATTAATTATTTCAATTCAAAATCTTAGAGGTTTGAAACAACTTAATCAGTTAGCCAAGGCTATCACGCCCCAAAGCAAGATCGAAAACCCACCCCGCCGTGTAAACCATCCTAAATAAATTGGGCCCTTCAACCACTATCTTAATTTGATTCAAAAGCGTCCACGACTAACCCCTTTGAAGTAAACGTTTGAAATTTTTAAATAAATCATTTACCTAAGAAAGGAAAAATTTTAATAACACAAAAAATCATTATTACATTATTCAAAATGAAAAATTCTAAAAAACAAAACTTAACCTTAAAATTATTTTTTTTTCTTCAAATATTTTTCCCACCCCCCCTGGGATCCGCAGTTGCTAGCTTCAGAGTATTTTTTTTGCCACTTCTTAGCAGCACCCCCACGATGTCATAGGGATGTGGGCGACTACAAAAAAGTAAGTTTGGATGGGGGACAAAAAAACTAACCATAACACAACAGGTTTATCAACCAACTTATTAAGTACAATGCATTTAAGCAAATGCCACGCACAACGTTCCGGCCCATCGGAATTAGAAAAATTTCCCCCCCCCAACCCGGGGTTGAGGAGTTCCATTAATGAAACGCTCACGCCCAAAAACCCAACTTGTTAAAAAGACCTGCCCTCCCGCGAATACCTTCGACCATTGTTTTCACCCTCCCGTGACCTCCTCTCCTATCACTTAATTTACTGAGGATGAAAAGGGACCCATTGCAATCCTGCACATCCTTTCGAAAGGGGGCGGTATTTGCCGAAGGTCCTAATTTTCCCCAATGGGTTGCCATGTGGTCCGATATGATTAAGGCGTATATTTGATTAGTTCCATTTAGGGTTCAACATTTTATACAAATCATACAATACAACCCGAACAACAGACAGAATCATAGCTCACTCATAATCAAGTGCTGCACACAACAATATCTAACAAACAACCAAGCATAATCCCAAGCCTCCAAATAAAATAACGTATTAATCCAAACTTATCTCACCCTCGCTCACTCACTCGGGTCGACTTACTCACCATCGCCTTACCCCAACAACACAATAGGTTTCAGTTTTTCATAAAACCCATTAAGGTTCTTTTTACCCAAAAACCCCTTATTCTTAGTTTTTTTGGGGGTTTTTAATAACAAATTTAAACTGAATCTTAATCTTTTAAAATTTTCTAGGTTTGGGTTTGGGTTCGGGTTTAGTTCGGTTCATTTCTGGATCAATTTTTCAAAATTACTTTTAGTTCGTTTTCAAAGTTTTATTTAACTCAAACCCTAAAATTCTTTTCAACTCAAAGGGTAAAATAATCACTTTACTTTTTCAATCTCCAAAATATCATCATTACCTTTAATTAGTATTTTTTTCCACTGGTACATTTAAAATCCTTTTTAGTGTACGATTTTTCCAAATTTGGAGAAAATTTTACATTTTTCTCTAATTGAAAAAATTTCAAGTTTCCTATCAATTTTATTGTACTTTTTATTATATCAAATATCAATTTTTATTATAATATTTTCTATTTATTATTTTTCTAAAATTGGATTATGTACTTACTTATTTGTACATAATATATTTAATATTTCTATTACTCTAATTATCATCCCCAACATCAATTATCATTTTAAAAGTCTAAATTTATCCCAAATCAATTTTTCACCTAATTACCCTAATTTTCAAAACTAAAATTAAAATTTTCTATTTTTCCCTATTTTCCATTTACTACAAAAAAAACCTAAAATTACATCTACACCTAAATGCTTTAAGTACAAACTTTATCAGTTTTAACATCCTAAACTATAAATTTTTCACTAAATCAGTAATTAACCATTTAATTACTTAATTTCCCTAAATTACCCATTTTTGCCTCATTTTAAGCCCAAAAATTGCTAAAAATTTAAAAATTAATTTTTTAAAAAGGCTTCAATCACGTTCTATAAACATTTTAAACTAAATAAAAAATTTTTGGGTTTAAAAATACACTCCCAAAGCATTTTTTTCTAAACCGAAACATGCTCAATTTTTTCATATTTCTTAAAGGGCCATATATCACGGGGAATATTTTCTCAAAAAAATATTTTTCCCAAAAAATACAATAAAAATTTTCAGAATAACAAATTTTATAATTTTCTAAAATAGTTACTATTTTTACAAATTAACAAAATCAATTGGAAATCAAACTCCCGATTTGGGTAACCCCGGCCCCCATCGGTGCCCTGTGTGTGTCGCCCCCCGGGGGCTGCCACACCGTGTATCGGGGTGGCCGTCTACCCCCAGCTCAAAACGAGTCTAGTTCTCCTTTTGGCCAAAACGCACATTTTTCATTTCTTTTTTTTTCTCTATTTTTCCCCCTAAATTTTTTCGACTCTCTATTTTTTTAAATCCTAACTTCCCAAAAGGGAGTTCTCAAATTTTTTTCCTATTTAAGACTTTTAGGGAAATTATTATGCTTAATTTGTTTAGACAATTGCCTTATTTTTTTCCTTTGATTTTTGTTTTATTCAAATTTTAATTGGCTAATTTTTTTTCTTTTTTTCCCCCCAACTACCACGACCTATATTTGGGATCATCCTTTTTTTTCCTTTTTTTCTTTATTTTTCCTTTTAATTATGATTTATTTAATTATTTTATTTTTTTAGCACATCACGGTATTTCTACATACATGTAAAATTCAAATATATACAAATATAATTTCCCAAAAATATTTAGGTATTTATATTTTAGTAAATTTATAATTTTCAAACGATTCGTTTAATTTTCGGAATGCATTTTACGCATTTTTTGATAAAAAAACGATTAAAATTTTAAAATTTTGGAAAATTTTTTACTTTATTCTATTTCTTATTTTTTTAAATTCAAACTTTCGGGGTCTTTTACAACATTTCTAACTTTACTTTATAATTTTGCTCAATCGGGGCTTTTAACCGTCGAAATTTCAAAAGGGTATTTGGGGGCTTACAAAAGGGCCAAAAAAATTTTACTTAAAACTTCACCTTTAAAAAAGACATGAGAGAACCCATAGAGTACAAAAATTTAAAAAATTCAAGACTAGAAAAAACATGCAAATATGCGTCCCAAGTTTTAAAAAATTTTTTGTCCTAAAAACAAATATAACTGTGTTTAGTAGTAATTAAAAAATCAAAAAGATAATAAACACTTTAAATCAAAAAAAAATAAGGAATAAATCAAGTGGAAAAAACTATGTGGAAGAAAAACATTTAAACCATAGTTAGGTTTATTCTGGTTCAAAGATTTATAATTATAGTGCCTACATTACTAGCAAAATAAGGTAAGGCGGGGGTGGGAATACTTACTCAGCTATCAATTACCAATCCTTGAAATCCTTAGGGTCGACATCCAAGTCCAATTACTTAAATGTAAAATTATGTAAGAAATAGGTTATACTTAACAAAGTCTTTAGCAGTTTAATTTTTTAAGGCCCCAATTTCCTTGTTTTGTACGTTGCCCATAAACTTTTCATTTTAATCAAATTTTTCATGTTTTACCACAATTTCCAACATTTTCGAGGTTTATCAATGGGGGAGTCTTTTAAGAAGGCCACTAAAATTCTGTTTAGGCATTTTAATTATTTGGTTAAAGGCTTTTTTTTTATTTAGAGTTTGGGGTTTGTTTTGGTTTTAGTTAAAAATTTAGGTATTAGGCCTGTAATTAGGCTCTTAAGCTTTTTTTTTAGTGATTTTTTTTGAATAATTTTCAAAAATACCAAAACTTTTTGTTGGGCCCAAGTTTTCCTAAGGCTTAAATAGGGCCTTTTTTCATTTTTTTTTCAATTAACATTTAAGCTCAATAAGCCCTAATAAATCCCTTGAAAATTAATGAAGCTACTAGCAAATTTGATTCATTTACATTTGGCTTTATTTTGGGCCTTTTTAATGGGCTTTGGTCAAATTTAAATTCTTTTGGGTCTAAACACAATTTTTATTTATTTTTTTTAGGCCAATATCCACTCAAGCCCACAAAGATTTAATTTTTGGGGTTTAAATTTAATTATCCCTAAGGGGTTTTTAACTCCTAATTATATGCAGGGCCAAATCACTATTTAAGTGCTTTTAAACTTCTAAGCTATCATTTGCCAATTTAAACCTTTATAAATAAGGTTTAAACTTAATTATCACTACAATGTTGTCATTAGCCATTAAAAAAAACTTTCAAATAGGAATTTGAAATATCGGACCTTTGACCTAAGTTTAAACTAAGGACTTAAGAGATGGCCAAGCAGTTTCTTCGTAACAACCTATGCTTAATGGGGCTCCAAATACTTTAATCACAGGTTGTTGCCTTTTTAAGCCCAAAACCCTTTCCCTGTTATCAATTCTCACTACCAACGGGACACACTCAAACAAGAGTTTAAACCTACTCAATACTCGTTCCCCTACTTGAACAGAACTGCTCTAAGCTTTTTTGAGCTAAACTCACCTCTAAGGAACCCCCAGTCCACTCGATAACACTAGCTTGACATATAGTTTTTTCATTTACCCAAATTTACCCCCCAACCACTAGCCACATTCCAAGAAATTTATAGATAGAATCCCCCGTACAAATAAATGCTTTCTTGATTTTCTCTATGCACTTTCCCATTGTTTCTAACCAAATTTATTTTAAAACTTTTCCCTTTAGTCATTTCCCTTTATAGTTTTTTTACCCTAATATTCAAGTAAAACACCCATTTTAAAAAGTACCTGCATCATCATCAATATTGAAATACTATATTTTCCTTTTAAAGCATTCCCTTTTTCTTTCTTTGCTTTTATCCCAACCCTTAAGAAGACTAAGTGCAAGTACCCTCATTAACCAACCCTAGTCATATTGATTGACAGATCCTTTATAATTCCAAGGTATTCATTCCTTGGAGTGATCGTGGGTTTTCTTGTTTTTTTCTTGTTTCGCAATTCCACCCTTTTTCAAGCTTTCATAAGCTTAGACCACCCTTACCCCCGGGCTTGTTAGTCTTTTGGGGCAAAAATACACTCGATTTGAGCAAAGGTTCATTTAGCAAGTTATTTTGAGCTTTTTTTTGCTATTTTTTTTTAGGAGAGTGTATTATAGTTTGTAAAGGGTTTTAGCTATGAGTATTTGAGGAGGGGGAAAGGGGTAAGTATTTTTACTGAAAGTATACTCTATTTTCCCTTTATTTCAAATATACAAAAATAGTAAAAGTTTTGCCCGGGATTTGTTTTTCCTTAAAAGTATTTTTTTTGGGGGAAGTTAGCTTAAATTTTTGTATGGAAAAGAGTTGTGAATTTGTTTAGCTTAAGGGGAAAGTTGTTTTTTTTGGGGAATTTGAGTTTTTTTACGATTTTGCAAAAGTAGATAAATCCAAGTGTCAACGTTGGGTATTAGAGATGACAATGGCAATGTTGTCCACCGGGAAAAAAATTCATACCCCCCAAAATTTAAATAAACGATAAATCTTTAAATACCCCCCAACCACCTAAAAATAGTTTCCCGGGTCAAAAAGATCGGGGGGGGAGTAAAAGACGTACGTAAGAAAATTGACTTAATAAAGGGTAAGAATGAAAAGGACATTGAGGAAGAGAGAAAAGCTAAAGCACCCCGTTTCCAACCTGAAAAGCTGTAAATTCGAGCTTTAATAGTTTTACGAATGAAAAGACTATTTAGTTTTTGGGAGAAGGTTGGGGTTTTTTTTAATTATTACCCCAAAATGTGACACGAAAAAGTAAGGATGCTACTATAGATTTTCTGGTTAGCCAAATTGGGGGAAAAACTTCCAAATTATAAGGAGACGAAAGGAACAGGGGAAATAAATACTTGCCCACATGAAATTTATTTTTGATTTATTTTATTTTAATTTTAATTTTTTGGTTAAAAAAAAAAAAAATGTTTTAAAAAAATAGTTAAAAAAACTATTGATGTATTGGGGAAACCCCCCAACAAACTTTTTTAGAAAGAAAAATTTCAAATTTTAAAGTCTTATAAATAAACAAAAAAATCCCCGGGAGAAAACCAAAAAAAAAAACTACCTTGGGGGTTCCAACCCCCATTTTCCAAATTCAGGGAAATTTTTCTAATAAAAGGGTGTGACAAAAAGCATGTAACAAACACCCCATGAAAGAATTTTAAAAAAAAAAATTTTTTGGGGGGGGGGGGGGGGGGGGGGGGGGGGGGGTTTTTTTTTTTTTTTTTTTTTTTTTTTTTTTTTTTTTTTTTTTTTGGGGGGGGTTTTTTTAGGATTTTCCCCCCAAAAAAAAAATTATGAAAGGAGTTTCAAAATTAAGAAAAGTTTGTTCCCAGGGGGTTTTTTAAAAAAACCCCAAAGGGGGAAAATTTAAAATTTTTCAAAAATTAAAACTTTTTTTTAAATTTAAATTAAAAAATTTTAAGGGGGAAAAAAATATTCCCTTAAAGCAAGGGGAAACGGGAAACCCGTTAAATTTTTATTTTTCACTTTTGACGGTTAAAAATCAAAATTTTGGTAACCCACATTAAAAAAAATTTACTTTAAAAAAAAGCATTCTGTACTTTAATTTTTTTAAAAAAAATTTTTTAAACCCCTTTTGGTTTTCCTTCCTCTTCTCATGTTCCACCCCTTCTTTTTAATCAAATTTTTAAAAATCAATTGGGAAAAAAATTTTGTGAAAAGGAAAATTTTTAAAAATTTCCCAAAATGCCCGGGTAATAACTTTTTAAATTAACTAAAAAAAGGTTTTGGTTTTGGTCAAGGGGAAACTTGAAAAAAAAACTAATAAACCTTGCTTTTGGTTTTTTTCCCTTAAAAATTAAAAAAAAAATTTATTTCCCCAAAAAAAAAAAATTTTTAAGAAAAAATATTTTCCCTCAAAAAGTTTAACCCCTTTTTACTAAGCAAAAACTCTAAAAACAACCCCCCAAAAAAATCCATTTTAAATTAAATAAGTTTAAGAAAAACAGTAACAACAAAAAAAAAAAAAATTTTCCCCTTTTTTACATTCTTTCAAAAAGTACAAGGTTTTTTTATGGTAATAAACTTTAATAAGATTTAAAAAAGATACCCCTTTTGGTGAAAAGTAAAAAATTTTGAAAGTTAAAAAAATGGAATTGGGACAAAAAATTTTGGGAAGGGATAATAAAAACATTTTTAAACCCAATCCAATATGGAAAAAATTGGGATAAATGCCCCAAAATTTTTGCAAATTTTAAAATTTTTGAAGATTTAAAAGGAAGTTTAGAGAATTTTTATTTCCCAAACCCCGTCAGTTTAAAATTTAATTTTTTTTTTCCTTTAAAAAGGAATTTTGGAAAGTAAAAAAGTTTTTTAAAAAATTTTTTTGAATGGTTTTATTTTTGGGAAAAAAAAAAGCAAATTTTGGAAAATCCCAACTTATGTGCAAGGGGGGTTATTTCCCCCTATTACAAATTTGGTGTTTAAATTTGAAGTAATGCTTTTTAAGGTGCCCAAAAACGAGGCGTACTAATTTTGGAAGGCCGACCTTTGCTTACATAGTAAAAAGCTCTAAAAGCACAACGAACAAATTTTAAATGTATGGTAAAGACCCTTTTGGGAAATTTAAAAAGGGCTTTTTGCATTGGCGACATTATCTTTTTCCAAAAAGGAAATTTTATCATCTATACAAATCAGGGACCCTTTAAAAAATTTTTGTAAAGCAATCAAAGCTTTCTAAATCAAGCCGATGGTTTTAATTTCTAAAAGGTTTTAAAATTTCATCATCAAATACAACAAGGAAAGAATAATGTAGTTTCCCAAATCTATGTAAAAAAGACAGGGTTCTTCTCACTAAGTTATAGACAAAAACTTATTAAGGCTTACAAGCTTTAAAAGAAAAATACAACAGATTCTCATTTTGGGTCCAATATATGGGGCCCTATAAAAAGGGTCAAAAAATGATAAATTTACCATTAGAAAGGGTTTATCTATTCAAAGGGTAGAAAATTGTTTTAAATTGACCTATTTATTTGGGCAACTGCGGGGAGAGAATCCTAAAAAAGGGGAAACCCTTTTTAGGCCTTTAGAGAACGAAGGATGTATGAGCTACTAAGAAAAAATTTTTTTTTGACCTAAAATGAAACATTTATGTTCATCATATGATTTAGGGGTGGGCCAAAAGGGAAAAAAGAAAAAAGCTAACTAAACAAGGGGAAGGGCCCAATTTTTTCCCAAAAACCCCCCACCCCCCCCCTTTTTTTCCCCAAACCCAAAACCCTGGGGTGACCCGAGTAGGGGTTTTGTTCTCAAATTAATCTAAACTACTCGAAAACAAGACCAATAAAGGGTTTCCGTAATTTGGGGGTTTAAAAAGATGGGACACTTTAAAAGCCTTAAAACCAAAACTAATGAACTTAGTATTAAATTTTTTGTTTTTTCAGGGAAAATTTTTTGCCTCTCGAAGTACCAAAGAATGATGTTTTTAAAAAAAGATCCAAAAAATTTTAAGCCAAATTCCCAGTGTAATTTTTATTTTCAAAAGGAACAAGCTACCTTTTTGTACTTTTTACCCTCTTCAAAATGATGAAAAAACAAAAGTTTTCAAATACAAATCTTAAAGGGCACTGCTCCCAAATTTTAGTGGGAAAGAACTTAGCTAACTGAGATGTCTGCTTCCCTTTAAAATTTTTTTTTACAAAAAACCCTATACGCTACCACAAACTACCCCTTTTGAAGTAGCCCTATAGTTTAAAAACCCAACTCCCTTTGATCTCCCTTTAATGCCCTTGACAACCCAAGAAGACCCAAAAGCAAAACAAAGCTCAATCCCTCTAACAAATCTACAATAAGTCACCAATACTTAACCAAGTGTTAAGAACAAAAAAAAAACAAAAAAAGGAAAGGGCCCAAAACTTAAATTTCGATGCCCAAAGTAGGCTACATTTGAGTAAGGAAAGGTTTCAAAACAAAAGAGAAACAACATCTCCTAGAGCAAAAGGTTTTTAAAGATACCAGAAGATAAATACAATGCATACCATTGGATTGCCAAAAGACTTCAAAGTGTGGGACGATTTAAAATTTTACCGACCTCAACCCTTCCCAAACCAAGGAAGAATTAAGGAGGGGCTCCAGATTTTACCCAAATCCATCAACTCCGCAAGGATGATAGAACAAACACCGGACCCTGGGCCCGAGTTGCAGCTTGAGGACTTAGAGTATGGCTAAGTAAGTTTATCTAGTTGACTTATGTTGATGACCAACTGCTTTAACTACCCAAACTATTTCCTTTTCCCAGTCGAACCCTACAACTTACAAGTCTTTTAAAGCAACTAAGACTGCTCGGGGAAAAGTTCGCCCACCAATCACTCTTTACCCACTTTAATATGAAATACTCAGCGTCCAAGCTGAAAATCACCTCTAATGACCCCTAATCCACCCAATGCCTTTCTCAACATTGCTAACCTAACTATATAGTTTTCCCGTACAACTAAAATCCCCCCACCGCCAACCACATTCCAAAAAATCTATGAAGAATCCCCCAACAAAATAGAGCTTTTCTTGTTTTCTTTTTATTCCCTTTCCCATTTTTTGTACATATTTATTTAAACTTTCCCCTTTTTTAGTCATTCTATCAAAGTCTTCCCTTAAATTTTCAAGTAAAATACCCAATATAAATTACCCACATCATCAAAAAAATATTAAATTTTTTGCTTGTCTCTTTCATGACATTTCTCTTTGCTTACTTCACTCTTATCCCAAACCTTAAGCAAGACTAGGTATAAGAACCCCCATTGGAAAAACTTATGTTTTAATCGAGTTAAGCCTTTATCCTCTTTTTTTGGGGAACGTCATACCCTTTGGGAGAAAACCCATAGCTTTTTCTTGTTGTTTCTCTTTTTTTTGAGCATTTCCACCCTTTTTTTTCAATTTCCTAAAAGCTTGGACTACTCCTTATGACAACCTATCACCCTTGGGCATGAATCGTTTTTAATTTCCCTTCTTAAGGAGGGGTTTTGGTGTTTTTGGGTGGTCCTTCTACACTTTTATACTACCCCCTAAAACATTCATATATTTTCAAAAACATTTTTAAACTAATTTAACTAAAGATTAAAAAAAAATTCAAACGAGGCAAAAGGGCCCATACATATTCACCTAACAAAGGGTTTTGGGGTTCGTGTTTTTCCACTATTTTTTAGTACTACATGCTCCTACCTTAAACATCAAGATTTGCAAAATCTTTGTAAAACCTTTTTAATCTCTAATAATTTACTATTACCACAAAAATATAAGATTACATGTTTATGAAAATTTTAACTTTATCTAAGTAAATATGTTGACATTTATTAAAGAAATTAAAATAGAAAAGAAGTTACCTAACCTAGAATTCAAATGGCAATTTTGGGGCACTCTTCCCTTTTTTTCCAATTTGACCAAAACAAATGGGTCTAAGGGAAGGGGGGGAAAGTTAGGGTTTCAAGGGAAGGGGGGGAGGAAGGGGGGGTAGTGTGGGGAGTAGCAGCAGGAGTGATGGCACAATAAGGACATAACAATTAATGTGGCACAAGATGAAAGAAAGGAATGTGGACTTTTTTTTTTTCTCTTGTGATTTTTTTAGTTTCCAAAAGAAAGGTTTGCAAAAGGAGTACAAGGGGATTTGGGGTACCCAATAGGAAGAAGAAGGGGCAAGGGTTTTTCCAATTTTGGGAGGGTGTTTTTAACTTTTTTTTTTAGACAACTATACCCTTTTTTGCTTTTTTTCCCTTTTAGGGAAACTTTCTCTCAAGGAGATTTTTCCTTTAATTTCCAACTAATATCTTGGCATCACCTCTTAATATTTATATCCACTCGTTAATTACATGTATTTAAGGGTTTGGGAAAAATTAACATAATTTAAATTATGCCATATTATCTAATTTAAATTGGCTTTTCTATATCGAATTGTTTAGCTAGTGGATCGAGAAAAAATTTAAAAATTAGTTTTTTTGATTTCTGAAATTTTTAAAATTTTGTGAAAATTTTAGCTATATAATTAAGGTTCAACAGTTTCGTTAAGGGTTAATGCCAATTTTGGTTTTTTGATAGCTACTAGTTTTTATAATTGTTTTAAGGGTTTTTTTGATATTGGGGGTTTTGGGTTTTTTTCTACGATTTGGGTTTTCACCTCATTGAAGTTTTCCAAATTATCATTTGGGGTTTTCACCCTATTGAAGTTTCCAACTTATCATTTAGGGTTTTTTTTTATCTTTTTGGGGTTTTTTCCATTTTAAACTTGAGCAGTTCAAAGGGTTACCATTGATTCTCAATTGATTTAAGTTTATTTTAAAAAATTTCAGGTTTACAATTTACATAGATGGCCAAAACGACTTACTTCCCTGCACTCCCCTTTTTCCCTTTTTTCTACCAAAAAGATAATTTGAGCCCAAAGCAACCCATTCTTTTGTTTTCCTTTTTCTAAAAGGACTCAAATTTCAACACCAAAATTTTAAAGAAAATCCCCTTTTAGAACGAATCAAATAGGATATTCAAGAAACGAAGAAAGGGAAAAAGTTTAACCCAATGACTCATCTCTTTTTAAATCCCTTTAAATTTATCTTTTATATAGGATAACAATTAACACATTTTTTTATCAAAAATTTCATTTTTACATTGCATAAATAAGTTTAGTAAGCTTTTTCCCCTCAAGAACTTTTGAAACCCATGACCTTTCTCACAACCTTTACAAGTTAAGTCCCCACTTATCAACCTAAAATTTACACTACCACTACTTTTTTCTCCCCCCAAACCCCTTTAAACATATACTAATTACTTTAAAAACACAAAAAACCAAATGCCAAACCAAAGATGGATCTAAATCAACATGCCTCTCTAACAATATGCTTAAGGAGGGAAAAATACTAGCCAAAGGAAAACAAGAGATCAAATAAAGGATCTAGAAAAATTTCAACCACTAAAAAAAAAAACAAACAAAATAGTTTTTGGGATTCAGCGATGTAAAGGGAATAAAACAAAAGGGACATAGATGA
>JAMXBC010000553.1:0-18511 GCA_024138005.1 Lumnitzera racemosa
ATTTATTTTAGAAAGTATAAATGTATTTATGGGGATACATTTTTTCGAATTATAGTATTTGTATGGATTTTTACAAAAACATTTAATAGTATTGTTTATTTTACATGAATACTTCAATTTAATTATATGTGAAAATATAATTTTTTGGGGGTATAATACATGTATGTACATAAGTGTTTTAGTTGTAGTAGTATTCGTTTTTTTTTTTTTTAAATTCTAATTTTAGAAATTTAATAATTAATTTTCCAAAAATTAAAAAGGTTAAAAAAGTTAAAAATTTTTTTTAGGGGAAAACCATAAACAATTACAAAAAATTTTAAAATTTCATTTATGTTTTAACCATATTTTGAATAGTTATGGTACATAAAATATACTTATACTATATTTTCGTAAATTAGTTATGTAAATTCCCTAATTTAATGTAAAAAAAAAAAAAACGAATACATACTACAAACTTACACTTTGTACTACATGTATATTTTCCAAACCCTTATATTACACATATAATTAAATTAAAAGTATTATTATAAAAACAATACTATTAGTTTTAATGAAAAAAAATTTCCCCCTTTACAAATATTTATAATTCGAATATTATACTATAATATCATTTTATTTTCTAAAAAAAATCATTACCAAATTTTTTTTTTTAATTTTTTCTTCCTCTTTTTTTTTTCTTTTTTCCTTAGGGTTTGCTTGCAGTTTTGGGTTTTGTGTGTGTTTGTTTTAGTTTTTTTTTTCTTTTTTTCCAGTTTTATATGGCTTTCCTTTGCTCACAAAAATTTTAGTTAAATTGTAAGGAAAAGTTAACTTTTGCATTAATATAAATAAGTTTTAAAAAAAAAAAAAATTAACACATGGAAATTTTGGGTTGTTTAAAGTGGAACTGATTTTTTTTGTCTTATTTTTGCTGATTTTTGGTTCATGTTTTGTGCAGGAAAAGAATTAAATTTGGAAAATTTGAGAAAAAAAAATGAGAAAAATTGGAAATGGAAAAAAGGAAAAGAAATTTAATTAACAAATATGTGAAATTTTTTCGAATAAATAAAATTAAGTAATCTCCTCATAGTTAGTTTTAAAAAATTTTATAAAAATTTTTATAAATTTTAAATCTTTCCCCAGTATAACAATAAATTTTTCCCCAGTTATTTTTGCGATTTCGTTTTTAATTTTCTTTTGCGAAAAAGGGTTTTTAGTTGAAAATTGCAATCGACTAAATTTTATCACAAATTGAGTAATTTTTAATTTTTTTTATTTTAGGTTTGTTTTATTTTTTTAAAGGTTTCAAAAAAAATTTGGGATTAAATTTTTGGGTTTAAAAGGGGATGTAAGTCATTTTTTAGGGGTTTTAGTATACAAATTAAGGTTTTGATTAATTTCTAAGGTTTTATTATTATAATAAATTTAGTTTTTTATGATTTATTAAATTTTTATCTTGCTTGGCTTTAGTGACTTTTCAACTCATCTATATTCTTAGGTTTTAAATCCTTCTCTAAATAGCAAAAATTTGCGGGGTTTTTTTTACAAGAAAAAGGGAAGAGAAATTTGGTAAATTATAAAAGGCAAAAATGGTGGTAGCAATGGGGGGGAAATTTTGGGTGGAGTTTGATTTTTTTTTTGTTTTGGGGTTTAAAGTGAGGGGAAAAGAAGTGAAAAGGGGAGGGGAAAGGGGGAGAGATTGGCTGATTTTAAATTGAGGAAAAAAAGGGTTTGTAAAAGAAGTTTTAATTTGATTTCTTTTTGGCTTTATAAAAAAAGTCAATAATTGCAACTTTTGATGATGTAACATTAAGGGGTGAATATTTGATTTTAAAAGAGAAATTGATTGATGGTTGAAAAAACAAGTGAAATGCCCCCCTTTTTTCCCTTTTTTAAATTTTTTAAATTTAAAGTTTTTTTGGGGCCATGGATTTGGTTTTTGCCCTCATTTAATGAAGTTAAGAAATTGAAATCTTAAAAAAAAATTTGGGTTTCAATTAGTATAAGTGAAGGGGGAAAAGGGGAAAATTTTTAAATCACAAAATTTTTAATAAGTTATCAATTGATAAATGATTCCAACTTTAAATTTGGGATAAGTTATCTAAAGGATTGGTTGATCTACTTATTGAAGTGTAAGGTTTAAAGACATAAAGTTAAAGGGCCCTTGGTCTTAAAAAATTTGTTTTTAGGTTTTCATTTTGATTGTTTTGTAATTTATGATTTGATTTTTTAAAATTGGGGAAATTTTTTTTAAAGTTGAATAAAATTTATTAAAATTTTAAATTATCAATTAATTTTGGGGTTTAAAAAATTCCTTAAGGGTTTTAAGGTTGGGGGTTTTTTAAAATGACTTTAATGCTTGCAGTTTTTTCAAGCTCGAGTTTTATCGAAAATTTGGTTTTTGAAGGGGAAAAATTTTAATTCGTTTCTAAATATAAGCTTAATTTTTTTAGTTTAGTTAATCCTTAAAAAAGGGTTTGGAAAAAACTCTTAACCAATCTTAGGCCCACAAAAAGTAGGGTTTATTTTTAAATTTTAAAAGTTATTTAATGTTTGGGTTGGTTTACTTATTCATGTGCAAAAAACCCTTATGCATGAAGAGAGGAGATTGCCCTTATATAAAAATTTTTTTTGGTTTTGGGGCTCTTAAATTGTTTTTTTAAGTTATAAATTTAATTCTTATAAAATTATGAAAATTTCTAGATTTTAAATAAAATTTTTTAAAAAATTATATTTTTAATTTTTTTATTTGGGGCCCTTAAGTCCTCGTTTTTCCCCAAAGGTTTTTGGGTTTTCGAGAAAAGTTTAAATATGTTTCAGAGTTAGGGGAGATTATGTACATTTTAGGGTTTTTCACCAACCAAGAATAATTGACTTATACTTGGGAGTTTAAAGTTTAAATTGTTTAATTTAAATTTGGAAAAATATCGCTTTATTGTGAAACCCATATTTTAATTATATAATATGAAGTTTAAAAAAAGAAAAGGGAAATTGCTTAATAATAATTTATATATATACAATTATGGGGCTATTATGTAAAAAGAAAAATTTTTTTTTTTTTGTAAATTTATTTTTTTTATTCTTTAAATTTAAGTTTACTTTTATTGATTTTTTATTTAAAATAATCCTTGTTTTGTTCATTATCAGTTTTATCGATTTTAAAAAAAATTATTGATAATTTTTTTTATTTTTTTTTTTTGGTTTTTCAAGCAATAAGCTAATTTTATTGGGGTTTTTAAAATTTTTATGATTTGAAAATTTACAGTTCCTATTAAGTTTAGGTTTACTTTTTTTTTTTTTAAAAAGAAACTAATGTGGGGATTAGGGTTTGCTTGCATGATTAAGGTTTCCAAATCATTTTAATTGGGTCTTTCAATTTCGTTTTAAAATTTCCCTTTTTTAAAATTTTAGTGGGTTTTTCATTTTATGGGGTCTTATTAATTTTTGGGAAATATTTACAATACTCGAGTCCGATCTAGGGCTTAAAGGGTTTAAAATTTTACAGAGTCTACATAGTTACTGTTGGAAATTAGAAATTTGTTTTAGAAAAAATGGGAATTCATATTTTTAAATAATAAGGTTAAAAACGGGGTGCTAGAGCGGGTTGTGTTTAGTCCCCGGGATGTATCCCCCAAACCTTTATTTTAAAGGGCTTTAAATCCGATGTTATATCATTTACCAATCAACTACAATATACTTTTTTGACTTTACTGCTTATTTATGCTTTTCATATTTTTGGTAAAAAAAACTGTTTGAAAACCTTTTTGCGGGGTATAATATGAGGGTTAACTCACTAAGCTCTTGTAGCTTACTCCTAAACAGTTTTCTTTACAAGTTACAGTTTGTTTGGGGCCATGGGTTAAAACTGGGGTTTTTGAGTGTCAACATGGGAGATGCATAAAAGTTGGGAATTGAGGAAAAACGGGTTGGTTCTTTTGAATTATTACATATATAGTTTTTAAAAAAAAAATTTTTAAATTTTTTTGTGACTTTAGAAATTTTTGGGGGTTTTAAAATTTTTTAATACCTAATTTTTAATTTTTTTTGGTGGGGGGAATACCGATTCTCTACAGTTCAAAAAGCCCTGTGACTTATGGGAAAATCCATAGTACATATATGGGGGTCAAAAGAAAATTTAAAATAAATAAAATAAAACTTTAGTGACTAATTTTTTTTAAAATCTTGCAATCTCTAACTTCCCAAGATGTTTTTCCCAAATTAGGGGTGCACACTAAAATAAAAATTTTGGGTAATCCTACTGGCCCCCTTTAGGGTCTGAAAATTTTCAGATCGGGATACAAAATTTTGGGGCTTTTTTAGGAACTTTTTGGAAAAAAATTTTGCCCTTTAAACTTAACTTTTTGTCTAGTAACCCCCCTTTAAAATTGATGGTTAAAAAAAGGGGAGAATAGGATGCAAAGGAAACTTATTTAAAAGCTGTCAGGGGGGCAAAACTTGGGGGATTGCGATTGTGTTTACCATTGTAAATTTACGTACACGAATTGGCCTACAATACCTTTGGGGAAAAACCCCCATTTAAGGTTTTTTTTTGCTTAAAACCATTTTTCCCCCGGGAATTTTGATTAATACCCTTGTAACTGTTAAAGAGTCAATCCAATTTAAACCAAAGGGCTCAAGATTTTCAAGAGCATACCAGTCCATAATTAAAAAGTTCCCCAAGGTTTTAAAAATTGGGAGACAATAAAGATTGGTAGCCGAGGTTACCAAATTGTTTTTTTCCCAACTAGAAGATTTATGGGATTCCCCTAAGCTAGGACCAATTTCCAGGGCTTATGACAAAAAAAAGCTACCCTTTTAAAATAGTGGTCTTTTCAAAAAACCCGGGAAGGGAACTTTAACTGCAACACCTATTAACCCTTTTTTACCTAATGACTATGGTTTTTCCCTCTACTTTTTGTATCTGATTTAATTTTACCCCAAACTAGGGGAAAGGGCCCAACAAATACCTAAGGACAACAAGAGCCCACTCAGAAAAATCTTTCCGAACCCAAAGTAATGATGGGGAATTTAGCCTTTAGATTGATCACCCCGTAGCCAAGCTAGGGATTTTTAAAGGATTTGCATGATAAATTTAATTAATCTCAAAGGGCCATATCTGAACGGGGTTTCCCCTACCCCAAAAACTAATCCCTCCCTAAATTGACTGTCAGATCCTCACGGGTGCCAAACCTACCCTACCTAGCGTTGTTTTATAATAAGCCCTTTAGAGAAGATATTTCCAAGTTTATCCAAATTGATTACTCGAGCTGCCCCAAAAGAAACCCAAACCTAAACTCAAGGGGGACTACTCTGAATAGGGCGGGGCTAGCTCCTGTCTAATCTGATCGGGTTACCCCAAATTTTGAAAAACACTTTTCTATTTCACCTACTTTTTTTTTTCATATTTCTCAGGTCCAGCCGTCAAGCGACATGTTTTCTAACACAATTTTTCATAAGATTATTATTTTTCCCATACTGTATATTATTTGTCTCTTTACCCCTTTTAGTATATTTTACGAAAACTTAATTGTAATAAACCTTTTTGTCTTTTCATACATGTAAAGAAACCCCTTAGGGGACGAGTAATAACCCTCCACTTACTTATACACAAAAATTGTTCATTAATACTTAAATTGTTTAGGGTTTCCTAATAGTACCCTTTGTTTTCATTGTCTTAAACTTTTAATCTATTCCTTTAGTAAGGAAAAAAGGGTGAGTGATCTTTTGGGTTCAAACCATGATTATATTGGGCAGATTTTTAAAGATGAGCAAGGACGGGGGGGTCCCTTTATATCCTTTTGGGGAGTTTGCCCGAATTTTAAACTAGTTTTCTTTTACTTTTTTTGTTTTTGCTTTATTGTGGTGCCTTTATGTTTTTGGGCCCAAAGATGATTAATGCAAAACCCGGTTTAGGGGGTTTTCTTTTAGTTTGGAGGGGGGGGGATTGCCCCATTTCTCTTTAAATTTATTTTTGGGGAAAGGGTCAGTGGTGGGTTGTTTTTAGCTTATGGTAGGTTATTTTTGGTTTTATTATCATTTCTGTGTTTTGCTAGATTTTTTTGTTTAGGTTTTTTTATTAAACCTTTAGTTTTATTTTTTTTCCCATAAATCTATTTATTAAGGGTGTTTATGGGGGGTTTTTACAATTAAATAAAAGTTGCAAAAACAAAATTATATGATTGAAGTACTTTTTGTAATATCCCTTTATAATTCATATAAAGAAAAAAATACACCTAATTTATCCCTTTTAAAAACATTTAAAACTCGATATACAAAATCTACTTCTATTTAAAGAATTTTAATTAAAAGTAAAACTCAATATTTACAAGATTTAAAATAAAAGATTTGTACAGGCTTGATTTTTACCCCTCTTTATACAAAGATTTTCATACATAAACCTTTTAAAATCTGATCTAGAAACTTAAAAAAGAACAAAAGCGAAAGTACAAACAAAATTTTCAAGTTGCAAAAAAAAAGAAATAGGGGACATCAAAAAATGGGCTAAATAGCAAAAAATTTTTTCTAACAAAGATCCCTTTCCCAATAAATTTTTTAGTTCGTACCCCTATTTACTAGGGCATTGGTATAACCCGGAACTAATTTAAAAACAAAAAATCTTCTAAAAGGAAAAATATCTATACATCTCCTCCCACAACGTTTTGACCCAGTTCCAAACTCATCTTTAGTCTCACCACTAATCTCACTACATGAAACTTTTCTATATGAATTTTTTGGGGTATCGGGGGTTATTACAACTTCTTGTCCCCCCTATGGGTTTTCTTCTTCCTCATTTCTTTCATCTTGAGCTAGTGTCTCATTTAGATCATTGGTAAGTCCTCTTCGGGATCCCCTCTTTTAGATTCCCCTTTTGGTTATAGGGTTTTTTGTTTATAAATTCTCTAAAGGTTCATCAATTGGTTTGCCATAGGGAAATACCTTTTCTACGTTTCTTTTGGGTAAAGGCTCAAGTGGTAAAACCCTGCTCCTTTAAATAAAGGGGTAAGGTCATCGAGGGAAAATAATCCCAAATCCCTTTTTGGGTACAACATAAGTTATTAAAAACTTCCCCAGAAAGGGGTTGGGCAAAAACCCTTTAAAATAAGGTTTTAAACCTTTTTCGTTTTAACTGGGGAAAAAAAGATCGGGATCATAAAAGAATTAACCCCAATCTCCACATGTGTCAATCCCCAAAGGCCATAATCGGGTATATCGTTTACAACGATTTTCCAACTTTAAGATGATAAGGGGCCCCAAAGACCTTAAATTGTAGGATAAATTTTCCCCAAAAAAAGTTGTCAATGATATTGTTTTTTAGGCACAAAAATATGCAGTCGCCCAAATCCAAAGAGTAAACACTGCATCTTTTAAACCCATAAACAAAAGGTTTTCTTTTTTCCCATTCCATCCGAAAGCACCCCAAGGATTTCAAAAATAGAGTTCTATGTTTTTGTTTTTAAATAAAGCAACCCCTAAAAAAAATTTATTTAAAAATTTTTGTTGTAGTTTAATATTCTTAAGTATTAAAAAATCTAAACATGTAGTTTTCCTATGTCCCAAAGCTTTTTCTACCTAATTTTACCCATACCACTTATCTTTATATGAACTAACAAATTTTAACTAGACGCTTAAAAAAAAAGGGTTCCCTTTTGAGCCCTGCTTTAATGCAACCAAAAAACCGCACACCCCGAAAAGCTGCAAGTTTATTTAAAAGTTCTCGGGGATATTAATTTTATGCCCAGAAATTGTTCTTTTAATCACTAGCCTTCACCCAAAGGGTAGATCATTGCCCAAAATCATCGAAAAGTGTCGGGGAAAATTTAAACTAGGGAAAAAAATAATTGTCCCCCTTGGGAAAGTGATGTATGGCGATTTTATATTTTAGTTTTAGTTTTTAAATTAGTTTGGTTAAAAGTGATCAAAACCCCCTTCGTTTCATAAAAAAACAAGGTTAAAAGACATAATGTAAAATGTTGCTCAGCTACCAAACAGCATTTTAGTAACTAAGCATAAACTTTAAAATGCGTACAAAAAAACTATTACAACCCTAAGCAAGCCTCTATTTCAGTCTCCACAAATCCTACTTACTTGTACTGAAATTTTTTTCAAAAGTTTGGAATATTAAAAGCCCTTTACTCACTTGGGTCTTTTAAAATACCAAAGCTTATATTCGGTTTTTAAAAGATTTTTCCCAAAAACCCAAATTTTTTTTTTGGGGTTTTTTTTAGTTTTCCCTTTTATTTTATATAACTGAATTGAAATTTCAATTTTATAGTAAATTTTAAAAGAATTGGTTTATATATAATATAATATTTGTGTGGGTGTAAAAACGCGCACGTGTGCAGGGCTTTTTAATTTTCCCCTTTTGGGGTTATTTTCCTTTTTTTTAAATTTTAAAAAGTATCTTATCTTTACTAAAATGTAAAATACAATTTACATAGTATAGATCTACATATATTAAGCTTTTTTTAGTATATGTAGACATACACCCACACACACACCAAACATACATATATATATTTTATTATAATACATTAAACTTTTAAATATTTATATTTTTCTTTAGGCTATCATCTAAAGTTATTTTAAAATTATTTTTTTTAGGTTTAAAAAAAAAATTTTTCCCTTTGGTTTGTATTAACCCTTTAAAAATACCTATTACAGATTCGTTCAAAAGAGATTCCTAAAATTTTTTCTTAAACCAAAAATATAGGGAAAGCTAAATAGAAGTAATATCACAAATTTATATTGTAAATTGGAAAAAATAAAAAATTAAATTTTTTTATAATTTTACCCAAAAAACACAATAAGTTTTTCGTATTTTTTTATTCCTAAAAATATAATTCATAAACCAAGCAAATTTAAAATCCAAATATTTTAAGAAAATAATAAGTATACCTATTTGATTAGGGTATTTCAAATTGAATTTAAAAACAATTAGTATCTACTTTTTTTGCATAAATTTTTCGAAATTAAAATGTCCTATTTCTAATTTAGGTTTTTTACTTAGGAAAATTCATAATAAATAGCAAGATCACCAAAAAATTCCCTGAAAATTTTAAAAACTAAAAAATATTTCATGGAATTCAATTTGTAAAATAGTTTCATGTTATCAAGTTTTTTTCCTATAAAAAGAAAAAAATTAAAAAATTTTTTTCTTTAAAATTTAAAGGGTTTAAATTTAACAAATAATATAATTTTTACACCCAAATTTTCTTCCAATCTATCCCCAACATCAATTTCGAATATCTAGAATTAATTGGATTCAATTTTATCAATTATTAAACCCAAAATCAATTTTTAAATCACAAACACCCAATTTTTTTAACCCTTTTTAGGCTTAAAAATGCAATAAATATTTTAAAATATAATCAAAATTGAGATACAAAAACAATAAAAAATACATTTTAAAATGTATTCTTTCATAATTTTGAGCTTGAAACAACTTTTTTTTATGTTTTATTTTAAATTCCAAAAAATTTGGGGTGACTAATAATTTGTTAAGCACTATAAAAAAATTCAAATTTTTTAAAAAAAAAAATTATAACATGAAAAATTAAATTTTAAAAAAAACATGGGAATAAATTTTTTTCATTTAAATTTTTCCCCTTTTTTTTAAAATTTTTTAGAATTTAATGAAAAAAAAAAAAAAAAGGTAAAAATTTTTAACTTAGTGTTTTCAACAAAGAGGTAGAGGTTGGGTATATGGGGGGGGTCGCAGTACTAGGTGGTGGGGCCCTTTTTTAGGGTTTGGGAGAGCCCGATTCCATTTTGGGGTTTGGGTTTTTTTAAAGTAGGTTAGTGGGTTCTCTATTTTTTTTGTTAATTTCTAATAATTTTCTTTTTTTTTCTATAACGTTTTAAGGTTCTAAAAAGTATAAATAAGTCTTGGGATCCTATTTTTAGGGTTTTTTGGGTATTTTTCGTAGGGATTTAAATTTTTTTTTTCTTTCATTTACATTGTAAAAAATTTAAATTGGAGGGGTTTTTTTCTTTTTTTTTATTTTCTTTTGTTTTTTAGTTGCCCTTTTTCTTTTTAAGTGCTCCATGTCATTTTTTTTGAATCAAATCATTGTCTTTCTTTTTTTTTAAAAACTTTTTTTAAAGATATTTTAGGGTATTGTGGTTTTTATATTAAAAATTTTAAAATTTTTTTTAATATATCGGGAAATATCCTATATAAACATACACATAATGAGGTTTAAATTTATACATATAATCATGTTTTTTAGCTTGTCTTTTATTTTTAAGGGATAATTTTCCCATTTTTTAATTTTTTTAAAAATTTTTCACTTATTAAAATATAGTTTTTATAATTTTGAGTTTAAATTTTTTTTTTTTTACTTACATATAGACTAGGGATATTTAAAAAAAAACACTTAATTTGTATAGTATATTATGCCTACATTATTTCCCTTTTTTTAGCTTAAAATAACTTAATTTTAAATCTTATTTCGTTTTGGGATTCTGATGAGTTTTACACTAATTTTTAAAAATCGTATTTTAAGGGGTAAAATTAGGTTTTTAGATAATTTTTTTTTTAAATCTAAAATTAGTTATTTTACTAATTTTTTTAACCTAATTTTAAAGTTTGGACTCAACGGGTAATTTTTTAAAAAAACTTCTTAAATTTAGGTACGGTTGCCCCTAAAAAGTATTTTAGGGGGCTCAAAATTTTCCACCTAAATTTGAAAAAAATTTTTTCCTTTAAAAACTCTCATAACTAGAGTCCCAAAATGTCAATTAAAATTTTAAAACAACTAGGCTTTTAAGAAAAGTTCCTGATTTGTGATTTCCCAAGAGCCATAGATACTTCTCTTCACGCAGTCTTTAAACCCCAGTTGCTTTCGCTTCTTTAACTACTACCTACTGTACCTTGACGGACTTCCCAAATTCTTTGTTTCTTAAAATAAAACCCAATTTATCCAGTATTTTAATGGGTCTTTTCTTTTAAAAATCAAATTTTTTTGGAACTTCACAGGTTTTAAAATTTTATTGCAATTTTGGGGACTTTAAAAAATTTTTTTCAATTTAGACATGGAAACCCTCATGATATCCCCATAGGCTTGGGGGTATAGTGCAATCAATATGATACTTTGCTACCTTTTTTCCCAAAACTCAAAAGGGCCCCAATTTTTATCTTGGGGTTAAAATTTTCCCCTTTTGATGCAAATTGCTTAAATCCCTTTCCCAAAGGGCTTTCTTTTTTTAAGAAATTTAAAGGGGGCTAGTTGGAGCAATCACCGTATACAAAACAAATGATTGCAAAAATTTAAAACCCTTACAATCAATGAAACCCTTTTTTAGGATAGACAAAGCTTTCAGCTAATTTTTTTACTTTCCAAGGGTGTGCAACTTAAGCAATATCCTTTCAAGAAAGTAATAAAATTATAAAAACATAACACTTGGGCTATTTTTATAAAAGTTTACAAATACGAAGTTTAAATTGTTCTTAAATTTTAAAACCCTTTTATCAATTAAATATTCAGATCTATAAACTTTAGAAATACCTTGATCTCAAACTCCCATACGACCCCGTGTAAAAAAAATAACCCGGGCATATGCGGCTTGACTCCAAAAAAAAATGCCCTGCGAGAGAGACTAAAAGGTATAAGTTAACTGCTTAGTAGATAACCCCCAAAACTAAAAAAAGTTATACATAGTTAGGTTCAACCAATGAATGCAGACAAAAAATATGCCAAACAAATACATAAAAGTGACCAAGTATACAGAACTCGATTTAATGTCCAAAGTTAGAGTTAGAGATTCTGATACAATCAAACCCGGGGGACTATTGAATTATTCCTAACGAAACTCGCTAACCTAACTGAAAGTGAGATAATTTCCCTAAAACCACAACAAGTATATAATTTTGGGTTCAACCAAAGAAGTGCAAATAGTATAAAAAAAAAAATCATACTACCAGTTTTACATGCAACTCGTTTAATGCCCTTAAAGTTAAGTTGGAGTTTCTTGATACAATCAGATCCGGGACTATTAGAACTTATTCCATAACAAAACCCCGCTTTTCGTATTCAAAATAAATGGTATTCCATTATCAGTTTTATCAAAATGAGTTCTACATATGATTGTGAATAGGTTCTGCACCCTTCCTTATCCCTAAACAAAGGTCTAGACTTGCCCCTTAATCAAGTGGTTGGCGTCTCCAATCCCTAGTCATCCCTCGGGCCGGGGTAAGTCTTTCAACGTGTGCACATACGAAATCTTAACAACAATAATCCCCCAGAAAGGCCCTTTTTCTCCCTCTGTATGATGTGACTGCCAGAATTAGTTATATGTGCATGATTTTGCGTAATCAAAGTTAACTTTTTGTGAAAATAAATTAGGTTTATTTATTCATGTCATTACAAGTCACAAACAATCAATTTTTAGTGAATCACTATGCAACAATCTTTTATTTATTAAAAATTTAAAAGAAAATTTCCCCCAAACAACAATTATCATGCATAAGCAAACACACCCCATACACTTCATTTATTAATCAAACTTTTATTCACAACTACAAAACACAAATGGGTACAGAATCTTTAGGAAAAATCACTCAGTCAAACCAATTAAAGGGGGTTATATAATCGTTAGTAGCTTAGAGTCTATATAAAAATCATTTAAAAAATAATAAAAATTTGTAATTTGGGGGAATTTAAAGTTATTGGTATCATAATTTGCAATTTTTACTTCCCCTAGTTTAGAAATTTGTAAAATTTTGAGTTTTTTTATCAAATCGTGTGAAATTTTTTCATTTTAGCTTGGATCATTATGAATTACAGTCCATTTTTGATTAAATTTCGGGGTTTATTTTCTAGTAACAAGGTTTTTTGAACATTGTGACTCGAGTTTAAATTGTAATATAAAAATATCACAAAATTTACTATTTAATTTTTAAAATTATAAAATATTAATTTTGCTTTTTCTTAATATATTTATGATGTAATAATTATTTAAACCATATATTTGGAATATTTTTTATTTTTTTTGAGCATTACTTTTCCCTATTTTTGAGATTTTAGCCTTATTTGATATTATTATTATTATTGCCATTTTTTTTTTATATTTCTTTTTTTCTTATTTTCATTTTTATTTCACATTTATACATGCAACAATATATATAGATTTTATATTATATTTGATAAATTTTATAATTTTATTTATAAATTATATTTTAGTTAGTAGATATTATTATTTACTTATATATTTTTGGATACTACATATATATTTAAAATATGTTATCACCATATGTATGTATATTTTATTTTATGAAAACAAACATTACTTTATGTAACATATATTATATTTTATATATTTGTATTATAAATATAAGATACTAATAATATAGTTTACATGTATACTAAATTAACTATCAAATACATAGATATATAAATTTAAAATACAAATACTTTATACATGTATTATTGATATATTTGGATACACAAAAATATACATATTTTATATTTATAATATATATTAGTTTTATACATTAGTATTTAAGCATATATTAAAACTTATAGAAATATATACTACATAGAACTATACAACTAAAGATTTATAATATTTTATATGTTTATATACGAAATAAAATTTTACTTATACACCAAAATATATGGGTTAATGACACATATATATATGTATATACCTATGGTTATTTTATAAATACTTATATCTATTATATGTAATCTAAAAAAAATACTACTACATACTCCAACCATATAAATACCTATGTACATACATGTATACAACATACTTTTATACAGACATATATAATTCAATTTAAGTATTTATTTCATATATACATGTAATAATAATGTTTATATTTATAACAATACTATACAAATTACTACATTAATTTAAAGTGCAACTATTATTATACATTTATCTTGCAAAAAATTTACTTACCTATACTTTGAATTTTTTCTTCTTCCTTTTCTTCCTTCTTTTTCAAATTTTTTGATTTCAGGATTCTCTCTTCTTTTGTTTTCAGTTTGTTTTTATTTTCTAGATTTTCTCTTCTTTTAATTCACGTTTTAGCAATTTAAGAGAAACAAAATAAAAAAAATCTTATCCTAATCATTTCATTTATAAGGTAGGACAAAGTAATCTTATCTAAATTTTTTCCTTATTTTATTTAACACTTGGTTAACATTGTATACGTGGGCTGCCATTTGAAATTTTCATTTCTAGAAATTGACAAAAATAGAAAGAAAAAGAAGAAAGAGAAAAAAGGAGAAAGAAAAAGAAGAAAATAAAAATTAATAAAAATATATGTTTAAATTTTTTTAAACATATAATTATAACATTTCTCATCTAAAATTTAATTTTAAATTTTTCATGAAAATTTACAATTTTAAATTTTTACCCGTTAAAAATTATAATTTTTACAAGTTATTGTAGTAATTTCGTTAAATTTCACGCACATAGGCGATTTAGTCAAAATTTAACGACTATGTTATATCAAATATCGAAAATATTTAACTATTTTATAGGCTTATGTTTATAATTTTAGGTTTTTGAACAAATTCAGTTCAATTTTGATTAATGGTTTCATAAATCATTTTAGAGTTTTAGTATGCGATTTAGGGTTTCAATCAATTCCTAGGTTTTGGTTATTGTGTTATATTTGATTTATTAAATTTTATAATCTTTATGTTACTTTGCCTTAAGCTTAAATTTTACAGTTTAAGACACCACTTAATTAGGGTTTCAATACTGATTTTCCCAGGGTTTACTCTTTACATATATATGATTTTTATTTTAAATTCTAATGATCTCCTTTATATTTGCCCAAGGTTTGTACTATTTGGCTTTCTTCTTTTTACTAATTATTTGCATTTTCGTTATTTATGATTTTAGATAGGTCTTAGAACTTTATTTTCTTTGCTTTTCCAATAGAATACAAAGGAGATTTACATTTTTGTCCTTTGGTAAAGTTCATAGGGGGCCGTTTGTTGGTAGTTGGAAAACTATTGTTACAAAAACTCCTTAAGGTAATATCTATCCCTTTCCCCACCATATTCTAACAATACTCTCAACATTTTGCAAAATTTTGAAGGGTCTTTTAGTTTGCCTATTCAATTGTGGATGTATGCAGAAACAAAACTTCAATTTTTTACCTAAGGCTTATTAAATTTTCTAAGATTTAGATAGGATCGATTTTGTCTTTTAAAAAAACTATACTGATGGCATCCATGTATTTAATAATCTCTTGTACATTAGGTTAGCGATTTTTCTAATGAATGCCTAGTACAATATGGTAGAAAGAACACTTTTGGTTTAATCTATCAACAATCACCATATTGAATCATGTCTAGCTTATGTTCAAAGGGAAGGAAATAGCAAATCCACTATAATTGGGTCCTTTTCCTTATAGTACTTTCAAGGGTTGTAGTGTGCCTCTCGAAATGTGGTGTTAAATTTTAAAATTTTTTTTAAACACATGTACTTTTCTGTTACAAATTATGCTACATCTCTCTTCATTTCATGACACCAAAAGTAGACTTCAAGTTTGTTACATTTTGTTTCCACCGGGATGTGGGTATATTTAGAAGTATGTATTTTATCATTGTCTCTTTTTTCGATCAAGAACCTAGTTAACAGATTCATTTTTAAATTTTAAAACACTCCTATTTCTCTACTTGAAGTTAGATAATTCTTTTAGTATTAATTGATTTTGTTAGCTTAATTCTTTCTTCATTTTGAAATCCTTGGGTTTTATCAAAGTTGGCTAGATTGTTAAATTCATTTAAACCCCTGTTAAAAGGGTTTTGCCACTTTAAATCTACTTCCAACTTTTTAACTCTCGAATAACTTATTGTGTAGTAAGAGAAGATATAAATTATTCATAGTTTTAGCGGATGATGCATCAAATACCACATTAGCTTCTCCAAGGTTGTAGTTAATGGTCATATCATAATCTTTAATCATTCTAACCCTCTCCATTTTGCAAATTGACTCCTTTAAGTGAAAAAGTTTTTAAACTTTTACATATTTAAAACTCCGGTGTTGCCCCCTATAGGAAATGTCTTCATATTTTCAATTTCATGACTTTTGCAGCCAATTCAAAATTCATGAGTAGGTAAGTCTTTTCAGTAATCTTTAATTGTCGGATGCGCACGCTATAACTTTTCCATTTTGCATTCAAAACCTTATCCCAATTGTTATGAAAGCATCATTGTATATACAGCATAGCTTTCTTAGGTTTGGTATGTTAGTATGGGGCCCAATCAGTGGATTGTTATGTTCTTTGGGAAAATTCTTTCACATTCATCATCCCACTCAAACTTTTTTGTTTTTTTAAGTCAATGAGTAAGGATTTTGTTATCCTTGAAAAGTCCTGTTAAATGTTTTATAATAAATAGCCAATCCAAAGGAATCTTCAAATTTCTTGAAGTCATCCATTGCTTCCACTTAGTACAGATTTGATCTTTCCTGGATCTATAGATTCCTTCTCTAGTACAACAATGATTAAGAAAGAGATTTTGTCCAACCAGAATTCACATTTAACAATTTTCCATATAAATTTATTTTCCTTAAATTTTGCAAGGCTGTGTAAGTGCTTGGCATTTCCTCATTATTCTTAGAATTTATTAGTATGTTCATCAATAAAAACAACCAAAAAATTTATAAATAGGGCGATTTACCCTTTTCATTAAGTCCATAAATACTATTTAGGGCCTTGGTTAATCCAAAAGGGATAACTTTAAAAATTTTTAATTTCCCTATTATGTGTGGAAAAATGCTTTTTAAAAGGGTGTCTTTAGTTTTCAAACCTTAGTTGATGGTATCCCGACCTAAGATCAATTCTCAAAAATACCAAACCTCCTTGGGGGAAATTTAAATTTAATTAATTGCTGTTAGGGTAAGGGTATTTATTCTTGATAGTGACAATTTTTAATTTTCCTTTTAAAACGATAAATAATCTTAATGATTGTCCCCTTTTTTTTTACCAAAAAAAAGGGGGTCCCTTTCGGGGACACCTTGGGTATGATAAAAACCCCTTTTTAGAAGCTCTTGAAATTTATTCTTATTTTTTGGATCAATAGTGCCATTCAATATGGGCCTTAGATATAGGCCCTGTCTCAGCATTAGTTAAATCAAAAATCTAACTCCTTGGGGAGCTAGTCCGATAGATCCTAGGAAATCATGGGGAAACTGACACAAAAGTATAATGGGATTTTGGTTTCATTCTTCTCTTCATTCAAAAGATAAAAAAAATGCGTTCTCTTTTTTTTCCCAACACCCATTAGCTTAAATAATTGCTAACTTAGGGGTTTTACCTTTACATTTTTTCCTTTTGGCACTGGGCTTCCCACATTCAACTAATATTTTTCTTTTGACTTCCACCTTTCCCTTATGTTTTGAAAACCAAATTTAATTGCAAAAAAAAATTCAAGCCTTGCAGAGGTAATACATAAAAGGTTTGGGGAAACTTGTCCTGTATTTTAATTCAACCTAACTCAACCTTTTGGGTGACTTTTTCTTTGAAACGATTAATGCCTAGGTTGTTCTTGGGCAGTAAGTTGTTTCGAAAAATTTACCCCAAAAAACACAAACAATTTGCATTCCTTTGTGAAACTTTTAAACTAAGTTAAATCCACTACACTGCTCAAGCTACTCGAAAAGTTTAGATAAGGGTATAAGAATAGCTTAGAGAGGAATGTCTCTAAGAAAATTTTTTTTTGATGTTTAAAAGGTTTTGCAAATTTGGGTACAAAAAAAGGGGTTTTTTTAGCAATTTCTAAGGGAACAATCTAAGGAAAAATTACATGAAGGGTACAAAAAAAAGAGTTCCTTTACAATGAAAAAGGGTGAAGGGCAAAAAACAAAAAGGAATAAAAGGCAATGTCAGGGGGAAAAAAAAAAAAAGAACGGGGGGCAACTTGTCAATGGGCCTACAAGGAATCTTGTGCAGCACTAGGGGGTCATGACGTGGGGACTCAGAGGGTTGCCGAGACAAGAAGTATTAATAAGGCTGAAAGAGAGTATCGTATAGGAGCAGCCATCACTCATAGAAAATTTTTGGTAAAAAGGTAGGGTATGTTCAAGGATAGAAGACTAGGTTCCCAACCCAAGCTCCGGGGACCACCATTCTTTATTAATTTTTTTCTTTTTCAGCAAATTGACTGAGAAATTTTTCAGTAAAAGGGTTGGGGCCGTAGCAGCACAGTAAGTAGGGGCCAAAGGTTTGGTAATCCACCAATTCCGGGTTGTTTTTAAAATTTTCCCCCAAAAACTTGGCAGTTCTTGTCTGGGATATAGGGGATTTTGGGTTGGGGACATTGAAGGTGGGAGATCCATACCCTTCAAGTAGCTTAATCCAAAACGTTCATTGATACCCTAAGGAATCGTAAGGCCCCTGCTTTAGGACAGTTTGTTTTCCTTTTCAAGAAAAATTCTTTTTTGGGGGAATCAACAAGGTCCTTAGGGGTATAACCCGTGTCTCTTTCCCTTTGGTTCCCTTTCTCCTTTTTTCAAGCCCCAATCTTAGCCCGTTTTCACAACCTTTGGGGTTTTAACAACCCCA
>JAMXBC010000554.1:0-18448 GCA_024138005.1 Lumnitzera racemosa
AAGGGTTTGTAGAGCAATTGGGAAAAACCGTATTTAAGCTAAGAAGCGAAGTTTAAAAGGGGAAAAAAAGGAGAATTTCGAACCAAGTGTTTTTTGGGTCTCGATACACTTTAGCAAGGAACGATTCCCAACTTAAGGAAGAGCAAGTTGTCTTCCCAAAGCTAAACAATGTTGAGAACCCTAAAGGGGGCCTATTTAAGATTGCTTTAAAATTTTCATGTCATGTGGTGCACCCCATGATATGGGAACCGCCTTGCAAGTCAGAGATTGGAAGACTCCTAAATGATAAATCATTAAGTTTAAACTTTTTTTTTAATTTAAATAATTTTATTATAACATATAAAAATATAAATAACTATAGATATCCAATATCCCCACAATTCCTTAGAACCATAGAGAAAGCGATATCCCTTCCCAAAAATGAAAAAAGATCAATTTAATATAGACTTTAAAAGTTCAAACTAAAATAAGGTTAAAAAAATCTAAGTACAATAATTGGTATTTACATTTAAAGTTTCATAGGGAACAACAATTTTTTTCTCTAATTCTAACCTCTAAATGGCTCAATACTTGCACTCAACGCTCGGCTCTTAACCCATATCCAATTATCTATCAACCTGTAAAAGGAAAAAAAACTATTAGGGAAGAAAAGCTACAAGAGCTTAAATGATTTTGCCCTCATATTAATTATACTAACAAAAAGTTATCAAAAAAATTATTACAATCATATGAATCATGCAAAACACAATATGCCAAACAATATATGCAATTTGACCAATGCTACATAAAATATAAAGATTTTAACACCCTCCGAGATAAGGGTTAAAAGATACATCGGCACCCCAAAGACGATCGAAACTCTAACACCTGGGTTTTTTAACCATTAACTTTGAAAACCGTATTTCCACAAAAAAACATTTTCATTTCTGAAAACCCAATAATACACAAAAATTTATAAAGCCTAAAGGTGAGGCAACCCTCATATGTCCACACTTACCAACCTCAACAGCAAAAGATCTCTAAAAAACCCGACCCTTCAACTATACAATTGGTGTCTCCATCACCTAATAAGCCTAATAGTTTGGGTAAAGGTCATGTTGTACAAATGTAAACCATATAAAAAAAACACTTTAAAAAAAAATTTTAACAACCCCCACAAGGGCCTCCTCTTTACCTCTTGCAAAAGTGACGACTTGGAAAAGTATAAATGCAATGCATGCATTTAAAGCATGACCCTTTTAATTTAAGGTAAGGCCAAATTATTAAAGTCAAAATTATGAGGCGATCAATCAATAATCGGCAAAAAAAAAATCCCAAATCACATAACAATTCAAATCATTCAATTATCGTATTTTAACAATATTTTCTCACAATAAACAATCTAATCAGCACATGTATATCCCGAAACCACATGCAATCAAAAGGGATTACTAAATTTTATTTTAAGTATACGAAACTTTCAAACACAAAACAAGTATAGAGTCATCGGGGGAGTAAAATGCACTTAACTATGATGACTCACTCTAATATAATTAATTGGGTCGAAAGATCCTCACCCTCATTCGGGATCACTTAATTTTTTACGAGATAAAAAGGGATAATAAGTAAAATTGAATTAACTAAAAAGTTTTTTTGATTTTCTATCTATTAATTTATACTTTAACAAAATTTTTATTCAAATTTAAAAAATAAAAACCCTAAAATACGTAACTTTTTCATTCTATTTTCGGATATTTACGAAATTTATAGTCGTTTTTCATTTTTTTTTTCGAATGCACGTTCATACAAAAGATGTCCTTTTTTAGGTTAAGACCCCGTATTTTACGTATAGACTAAATTTATTGGAAATTTTTTTATTGGGAAGCTTTTTTTTTTTCCCCCTTGGCTGTTTTTGTTTTTATTTTTGTTAATGATTTTTAGCCACTAATTTTAACTTAGATAATCTTAGGTTTTTTTTTTATTTTAAAGCTTATGTTACAATTGCTTATATCATTAATTGCTTATTTCATCGCTTATGTCATTATTTAATTATGTCATTGCTTACAACAAACATCCAATTACAAAATATTATTTTCCTCAGTTTTAATATACTTTAACATACATTAATTTATAATTTCAACATTACTAGTATGGTATAACTTTATGTCCATTTTTTATATTAGACATATACCCCTGTAACAACATAAATTTAAAAAATAAAGTATTTTTTTACAATTTTTTTTTTATGCTTAAAAGTTCCCTTTAAAAAGCTTTTCCCCAAAAATTTATATTTTTCCACTTTAAGGGGTTTATTTAGCAAAAGGGGAAGTGGGATATACTTAGTATATTCCCCTTTTTTTTGGTTAGCAAAGGGGATACTTATTATAAAAGTAAATCTATAAATGTATTCATCTAGTGTTTTTTATATAACAAGCTTAAGGGGATATTTTAAATTGTTTTTTCTTTTTCCATTTAACTGAAGATTTTTCCCCATACTTGTGCTAAGTATTTTTTACCAAAAAACCTTTACATAAACCCTTTTAATGCATTCCCCGTTTTTAGGGCATAGGAAATTTTTTTCTTTTTACACTTAAAAATATTTCTACACTTATTTTAAACATGGTAAAGGAATTCCTATCTTCCACAAAACACAGTGTTAAAAATATTTCATAAGGCTTTAACCCAACATAAGATTGAATAAATAATAAATATTTTAAAATTAGATGATCAAACGAAGCATACCCCCTTTCTCCCTTTGTAAAATTTTAAAAGGAAAAAGCCCAAATAAGGATTGGAGATTTTGGGGTTTTTGGTGGTAGTTGAAATTGTGAAAAGGGGAAATTTTAAAAAAAAATTGAAGTGACAAGCAAAAGGGGGGTTCATGATTTAAAAATGGAAGGGGGGAAAAGGGGGGTTTGTGTTGGGGCTTAATTTAGGGTTTTAAAACATGAAAAAAAGTGGGGTTTTTTAATTCATCCATGGAAAGTTAGAGGCCAAAAGGATAGAAAAAGGAAAGAAAAAAAAATTAAAGTTTAAATTTAATGAAAAAATCAAGAAAAAAAGGAAAAAAAAAACTATAGAGACAATGCATTTTTTTTTGGGGTTTGTCAACAGTTTTTACTTGGTTAAAAAATTTGGGCTTTTTTTAAAATTTTTTTAAAAAAATTACATGTTTTTTTGAAAATTACAAAATAGGGGGAAAAAGAAAAAATAAAATTTGAAGGAAAAAATTAAGGAAATGAAAAAAGGAAAAAAGTTTATGTTTTTGAAATGATTAGTAAAAAATGTTTTGAGATCTTCCTCTAAATATTTATATCTAAAAATTAAATTTTTTTATGGTAATTAGTGTAAAATTCATAAAATATTCTTTTTAAGATCTAATTTTAAATTAATTTTAAAAAAATAAAAATCCCCTAACGTTAATCTAAAATTTAATAAATAAAAACCAGTTATATAATTAGAAGATGAATTGAACTTAATGCAAAATTTTGCTTTAGTAAAAATTGAATTAGTTTTTTATACATTTGAATAATCGAAAAGTTATCTTTGATAATTTTTACCAAGTTTTTTTCAAGATACTAAGGAATATTTTTTAATTAGGGTTTTATAGTTTAAAATTATAATGAATTTTTGTACTTTTATATGTTAAAAATTTTTTTAAAAATTTTAAGGGTTTTATCCCCCTTTCGGCACAATCTTTAGTGTTTTATATACATTTGGGTTTAAAAAAAGTTTTCTTAGCGTTAAATCTTTGATTGTTTTTTTTGGGTTTGATGAGATTTGAGGTCACTTTTGCATTTTTATATCTTAAGGGTTTTACATTCTTCGATGCGATTTTGAGGTTTCAATTGTAATTTAAGGTTTTTTTTATTCACTTTAGGGGTTTTAATTAAGATTTTTTAATTTTTGTTTTTAAAAACTAACTGGCTTTTCCCTTGACTTTTAAGAAAAACATTTACAGTTTAAAAGGGGGTTTTTTATTTTTATACTTAGAAGGCAGATTTTGGGGGGGGTTTACAGATAAAAAACCCTTTCAGAGTACTTGAAAAGATCCCAATCCCAATACCTATAGGGCGAAAAATTTCTAGAAGGTATAAAAGTCTAAAAACTTTTTCAATATTACCAAACCCCAACCTTTTTCATCCCCAAAAAAGAGCAAAATGGGGGGGGCCGAAAAAGATTTTGAATCCAAAAAACCAAAAAAACCCCGGAAGGGGGATGAATAGGGATCAGGACCAATTTAAAAACCCCCCAGCTCGGGGTCTTCGATGGTCTCTAAAATTTTCGAGATGAGTTAAGATCGAGGGGGGTTGGGTTTAAAACCCCCGTCCGATTTCCCCCAGCTACTTTTTATTCCATGCATTTAAAAGGTTTTCCAAAATGATCCAAAAGCAAAAAAAAAAGGGCGAACCCTTCCCCAAATAAAAAAAGTAGTCCAAGCGCCAAAAATCAAAGCAGCCCAACTCCCAAAAAGTGTTGAAGCTGAGTAAAAAAATTCAGGGGGCCGGGACCATCTAAGGTCAACCCCCCAAAATGGCCATCTTGAGCCAACCCCCTGTCCAAACCCCTTCTAATGCCCAAAATGGGCCCAAACAAAGGGTTTTCCCCCACTCAAAACAATACTATTAGAATCACAAAAAAAAAACTAAATATTTTACTGTCCTTTCTAACCCCAAAGGGGTGTCCACATTCCTTCTTTTACCACAAATTTTCAATATTTTCCTTATTAATTATTCCTCTTTTGTTTTTTACCCAAATAAGGACCATTTTTTTTGTAATTTTCAAAAACTTAGGATTTGCCCTAACGGGAGAAAGTTTATAAATAATTTTGTCATTACTGTAGAAGTTTGGGAGGGATATCATAAAATATGGGGAAGGGAATATAAAATTAAAACATTTTCCCCACTCTCTTAAGCTAAGTGTTCCCTCTTATTTCTTGAGCTTAACTTTATCTAGTTCATTCTAAGCGTGGGGGCCATGGCAAGTGACCTCTATCAATACTTGTTTTTATTCATATAAAAATGTGACCTAAGCTCATAGAGGTATTGGTTGTTATCAATCCTTTCATTTAGTACACGGGAACCCCCTTACTACTCCACCTTCGAACTATCATTTACTTTTAAAGCCATCTTTTGTGACCTAGACCCACCCCTTTGGTTAAGCGTAAATTTGGGTTTTTCGTAATCTTCCATCTACAAGTCCGTATCATTGATTTGTGGATGTAAGTTTAAAGTCCTTTCCCAATTAGTATAGGGCTAAACCACTTTAAGGGGGGGACTAAGGAGATGTGTTTCAAACTTTGTAGCCATATTGCTTGGTCAATGGAGTTCTTCTTCTTAAGAAGGGTTTATGTTTTCGATTCCCTTCATCTTTTGGTCATGTGTTACTCAAGTGTTTTCTTTGCATCTTTACTTGCCTTTTCCTTTCTAACTTCCCAAGGTTCTTTTTGGTTCCCAACAGAACATGGGGGTAAGGGGAGAGAACGGGAGGGTTGGAGGCAATTGAATTGGGCCCCATACTGAGGGCATAGAATTTTTAAAAAGTCACATAGTAGTGCAATGAAGTAGGGCATAGAGATATTGCACCTAAATTAAAGAGGTTGTTAACATTAGAATCTAGGTTGAACAAACCAATAAGTGGGTTTTTTGAGGCCCCTGGAAAACAGAACGGCACCCTTCATAGTAGGGAGCTTGGTAAAAATAAAGGAGGGGGAAAGGGAATTTAGAAATGGTTAAGGGGAAGGCTATTGCTCGGAAAGGGGGAAGAGGTTAAAGTTCTACTAGGGGAAGGAGAGGGGAGGGAGATGGCACGAAAGTAAAGGTTTAGCTGCTTGAAAAAGGAGCTTGGGGAAAAGCTGAGCTTATTTTTAGAGGAGGAAAGAGGAAAAGGGGAATTTAAGGTATATGGGCGGATTCTGATTTTCTAGTAGCAATAAAGGGAGCATTCTAATGAATTCTCATCAAGCCAAAATTTTTAAGGGGGGCGCTTATGAGTACTGGTCAAGTTTGGGGGCTAGGATATTAAAAAAGATGGACATTGAAGAGGTGTATTTTCGAGTTGACTTCAGTTTCTAAATTAATCTAATCGAGGAAAATGAAGTTAAAGATGAAGTCGAAGTAGGTGAGGGTAAGGGGAGGTCAAGGGACCTATTGTTAGGGGTGATGATCCTAGGGATGCTTAGGGGCTTTGTTTTGCTCTTTTTTTCTTTCTTTTTTGTTTTTTCATAATGATTGATAAGTCTATTCTTACTTGGTGTTCGGCTGGGTAAGGAAATCCCAAACCCTTGGATTATTTGTAACCTGAAAACTTTGTGAATGAAAAAAAGCATGCAAAGTATTTTTTCACTTTCTAGTTAAATTCTGATTTTTCTCTTTGTTTAATTGTTTTTTTGCCTTTTACTTTTATCCCCTTACCTCCTCAAAAGTATTAGTAGGTGTTCATACAACCAGGGTCACATGACTTTGGGGGGGCCGAAGTTTGGGGAAACCCCTAAATTTTAAGTGACCATTTGGTCAAGAGTTTCAAAGCTCGTAGTTTTTTTTATTTTAGGACATCAACCCATGAGGGACTAAGTCCATGTGCTTATCTATAAGGCCCTTAGGTATGGGGTACCTATTGGGTGCTTGAAGGTAAGTCATGAGGCTTTAAAAGCCAAATTTAGGGGGCGAAAACCTTTTGAATGTGCATAAAAGTTAAGGATGGAAATCAACTCGACTTAGTCTAGCAAATTTTTTTAACGAAAAAGTTAGGGCCTAATGATGATTAGGGCCATGGTTTTAATCATGCATGGTTGGGTGGGAAATGAAATACATTAATAGGGTGAGATGAATATAAAAATTTTTTCCATTTTAAACTTACTTTTTTTTAAAAAAAGATACACCAATTGTACATATTTTTCTCATAAAACTTACATAGAGTAAGGTCGAAGGTTTCTTTGTGCTCCCACGTTTTGGGGGATGGGCTATCCATCTAAAGTTACGAGTCTTTACGCCCCCAAACTGCCTACATCTTCTTTAACTCATACAGAAAAATTTCAAATTGAGTGCCAAAATTGCCTTAACCCTTCTTAGGATCTGATGGCTTCAAGCTTCTAAACATATGAAGGTCCCCTAATTGGGAAAAAGACCTTTGTGTTTTATTTTCTTATTATATTTTACCTAGCCACACGTAATTGTTACGTAGCTCCCGCCGGCATCCTTTATAGCTTTCCCTTACTTCATTAAGGTGGTCCCTAGTTTGCTTGGAGGGCCACTTTTTTTAACGTAAGAAATCAAAGTTTTTAGGTCCGGCTTGTTGGAAAACTTAAGCTCCAATGGGGGCCCCCGCTTTTGGACCTGAAGGCAAGGAAAAGAAAAGGCTTTTTTTTTTTTTTTTTTTTTTTTTTCCGTAGTCATCTTGTGTACAATCTAATATTCCTAGAGGATGATAAGGAGTTAAAGTCTTTTCCACTAGCCCACCCTACTAGCTCTAAACCCTTTTCTTAAGGTTGTTTTTTGGTATTTGTCTTAATTGATTACCTAAGTCTACGGATGAGCAATTGGGAAGTATAAGGAGTTAAATTCTCAGAAACCATTTTAACTATCGAACTATTTTATTCATTGTTCGTGGATGTAGGCATAAGGGACCCCCCAAAATCAGGTGAGGATGTTTGTTAAAAAACGAACCCTTCAAACCTCTTATAATGATAACTGGCAATTGCTTGTGCTCTTACACCACTTATTTGAAGTAGTCTTATGGGCTACCAAAAATGAACTACTGCCCTAAGATGCTTTCAAGAAGGGCCTAAAGGGACAATAAAAGTCCCCACTGTGCAAAGGGTTATAGGTCAATCATGGGGTAGAGTCCTGAATTTGGTGCTTTAATTAAGGGGGTAAATGATTTTTGGCAATTATGGCATCATTATACTAAAATTTTCATATTTTCCTTCAGGTAGGCTAAAAATTTAGTCGAGACAAATTTGCTCGGATGTATAGGGATTAGGCTTAGATGTGGATGCCCGTTTTGTAGGTCTTTAAGTGGCGTAGAGGCCTTTCTGCTAGCTTAAAAAACATCAAAGGAGGGTAGACTAGGGCCTGCAATCAATAAAAGCCACTTGGTCTAAGAGAAGTGTAGTTTGGGCTATGTTCCCATGCAAGCCTTTTGGCGTCCATCTTATCCCAAGTAAGGTGCCAGTCTTAAAGGTAAACTGATGAATGGGTTCCATCCAAGGGAGGTGCCACAAAATGTAGGTCGATTTCAAGGTTTCTGCTCAAGGAGCTCATCAACAATGCATTATGGCAAGAATTAGAGGAAGACTTCCCTTTATAGCCTTTCATAAGGTAGGCCACACAAGTTGTGGAGGCAAGCTTTTTACATTTCGGTCTAACCTTGGAATTTTTTTTGCCTTGGGGAAATCTTAGTTATTGTCTAGGAAGAAAAAAGTTTAGAAGCTAGATCCTGAAACCAATCTTAAGATTTTTTTATCAGGGGTATTTCCCCTTCTTTCTCATATTCTTCTTTTCACTTGCTAAACCACTAGCATAGAGTCCGAGTATTATAATTTGACTTTTTCAGCATAAACATCTAATTACCATTCTTTAAGTCCTACGATGAAGGCCTCATACCTTGGGTCCCCTCATTGTTGCTCATAGGGAATTCCAAACATGAGCTCATAGAGTTCCTTGGTGTCATAGGGGCCTTTATAGGACTATTCCAACTCCACTTTCCCCCCACGATTGGAGGATCCATCTTACAGGGGAGAGCCCCTAAATGGGTTATCAACAAGATTGGGGGTGCTCCTTCCTCTCCTATGTATTTGGCAACAATGTCAATAAGGTCTTTATGCATTAAAGGGGCTTATCCCGAGGGGCAAAACTGGACCATTGGGTACTCAGCTTTTAGGAGTTTTTTAACTATAATCTCAATGCATCTAACTTTTATAAGAGGTTCGGAGCAAACTAGGTCAATTTGAGGACAATAATTGGCTGTGCTTGGGAAAAGTTTTAGCCTAAGCTTCCAAAAGCTATGACTACTGTAAGGGGGATTTTTTCAACCCATGTTGTATCTAACGTCCAAGCCCTAAAAGGGATGTAGCTGACTTTTAATATACTTAAGCAATGTGCTTATTGTTCATCTACTCAAAACCAGTTATGAAGGAAAGCACTCTTCAAACTACGACTAAGGATAAATAAAGCCTTTTATTAGCAAGCTAGTTTGGAGGGGGCTTGGGTGGGTTTCTTTCAATGACTTTCTTTAACGGGTCAAAAGGCGACTTCACTTTTTGGGGTTGTCCAATTGAAACTCTAATGGGTTCTTCAATAGTTTAAAAAAGAACTCAAAAAACTAGTCAGAAATTCTTGAGACGAAAAAACCGATTTAAGGGCAACAATTTTGCCTTTGAGTCCTTGCATGTCTTTGACCTTTTTTTGGGGCCCCTTCATGTCCTTAATTGCTTGGTTTCTTATTGGGATTAGCTTCAATACCTCGTTTCATAACCATACATAAAAAGGAACTTACCAAAGCCAACCCAAAAAAACGTACTTCTATAGATTGAGCTTCATTTGGTAACTTCTCCCATGTGTTGAAAAAGCCCCTCACATGGGTTTCAATCAAACTGGTCAACTTTATTTCCCAAACTTTTGACGACATGTTTAATAGCAAAAACCTGACCTTTTCTTTCTAAGCTAACAATTTAAAGATTGTTGTTACCAATTGGGTTTGGTATGTAGTTTTGACATTCTTGAGGCTAAATTTAAAGGCAAAACTTTAAAATAGTAAGTTCCAAAATTTTCTCCACAAAGGAGGTGTAAACAATTTATATTTGGGGGGCCATGGAATTTGGTTATAACCGGAATAGGCATCCATGAAACTCAGTCTAGCATGTCCCAAGGTTAGAATCAATGACTAGTTGATCATAGATTTGAGGAAAAGCAGTCTTTAGGGCCAAGCTTGTTTAGGGTCAATGTAGTCCCCAAAACACCCTCACCAACATTTCCCCCATTTGCTTTTCTCCCAACAACAATGTGTAAAGTCAGCTAAGTGGGTACTATTCTTCCTTAATGAATCTAGCTTGTAGGAGTTTTTTAAACCTCGCTGCTTTATGGCAAACCAAACGTTTTCAATACGAAAGTTGTCACACATCTTTTTTTTTAATGGATCAAAAGCAAGGGTCGACTCTCAAATGAATAAGTAGCTTTTAGAAATGTTAGCTATCTTGAGCAATTTCATCTAGAGGACTTGTGAAGACATTTTGAGTTTAGTGTAGAGGAAAGTTTGACATGTCTTTCTTTTTCTTATGGGGAAAAGGATGTCCTTTTTCCAAGTGGTCTAATCGGGGCAAATCCACTATATTGGATGATCTTGATCTCTTTTTGTTGTTTTTCTCCTTTAGGAAGGCCTATGTAGTGTTTGGGGTAGACTCAATTTGGGATGAAAATTGTCACGTGAGATGTTGCTAAGGTAAAGGGTTTTGGGATAATTTTTTGTCTCTTTGTGCAAAAAACCAATTCCTATGAGTATGGAGGAACTTCATTAGGAGGTATCGTTGCTTAAATATACACATTGAATTTTATCAAGACTAAATAAGGGGGTTGTAAGGGATCACTGGTCAACGACCCAAAAAAATTCTATCAATAGTGAGGTAATGTGTTGTTTTTCATTGCCTAACCGAATAGGTAAGGTTAAATCGAGGGCCTTTGGTTGGGGACCATCCTTTCCTCCAAAACTAGCGAGGCTCTACTTGTAAGGGTCAAAATCTCTTCATCTAGTTGGTCTTTCATTTATTCATATGAGAAGTAAAAAAAGAATGTTCCCTTAACCTAAACCCTTATCAAAAAATGGTTTGAGGATGTTTAAAGTTAACCAATTTCAGCATTGATGAATAAAGGGTTTAAATGTAGGGTATCAATGGCCTTCTTTATTGTAGCCTACGAAGGAAATAGTTATGTCTATTTTTAGCTTCTTATACCAAACTAAGAGGATCTCGGTTGTGGTTGGGGAGGCCAGTCTTCGTCAAAAGGCCTAATCCTCTTTATTATTTCTTATACTTGTTCATCGGTGGCCCCTTTGCTCTAGGCTCTCCTCCGATAGGTTTTTGTTTTTATAGCTATAGCTATTTTTTATGATTCCTCAGTGTGATGTCAATTGAGCAAGTCGGGGTGGTTTTTCACTCATTAACTAGAGATAGTTCAATGTGGCCTTTTTTTGAAACAAGGTCTTCAACTACATTTCTTAAGGTACCTACATTTATTGGTTATTATGGCCCACAAACACCATGATAGTTATAAGAATTTTTCCCAAGAACGAAGGCCATTAGGTGTTCATGCACTTCATAGAAAAACTTCTCCTAAGGGCGGATGTCATGACCTTAAAGGGGAAACCTAGTAGGATTACCTCAAATTTTCATAAACATATGTACACCCATGATTTGAAAAATCATCCTTGCAAGTCAGAGATTGCAAGATTCAAACAATTAGTCACTAAAGTTTTTTTTTATTATTTAATTTTAACTTACGACCAACATATTTTGGGACTAGGATATCCGATAAGCCACAGTCCAACAAAAAACCCATAGAGAATCGGTATCCCTTACCCCAAACAATAAAATTTTGGTAGTAAAGTTCTAAAACTCAAACTTACTAAAGCCCCCAAAATTGAAGTGTAGTATACAATAATTCCAATGAACCAATATAGGTTGTCTTCGAGTCTAACTTCTATATGCATCTCGACGTTGACACTCAACCCTCAATTCTTAAACCCATGCCCGATCATCTAGCAACCTGCAAGAGGAAACGTTGGGACGTAAGCTATAAGAGCTTAGTGAGTTTTAATTTCCCTCAAAACCCCACACAGCAATCAAGTTCATAAAAATAGTTAGGGTTTAAAACCAAATGAATGCATGGCAAAAAAAATATGCTAAACAAATTTCATACAGGTTGACCAGGTATTGCATGTAACTCCAAACTTAACACCCTTTTAAAAGTCAGGGTTAGAGAAATTCATTAGTACAGTCAGATCTGGGGTATCATAAAATTAGAACTTTATTTCATAAAAAAGGGAAAATTCCGCGTTTCGTATTTAAAAATGTAATGGTACAATCCATTACCAGTTTTATTAAACAAAACGATTCTACCCTATGATTGTGAGTAGGTTCACGTAGCCCTCCCCCTCACCCCTAAATGAAGGCCCTCTTGGACTCGACCCATAAACCGGAACTATTGGCGCCTCCAAATAAACCCAATCATCCCCGTGAGTTGGGTAAGGTCATATCCACCGTGTGCAAACCAAAACGAAATCAATAAAAAATCAATTTAATCCAAACCTACATATAGCCTTTGGTTACCTCCATATAATGTGACTTGCCCCGAATTAATTTTGCAGTGCATGAAATTTATGCATTATTCAAGTTAACTTTTCTAGTTGAATAAAATTTAATCTTATTTTATTCAGTGATCATTATCAATCTAGTGGAATCTACTATTTCAACAGACATTATATTTATTGCAATTTAAAGGTAAATTCACCATCAACAACAATTATCATGAACAAAGCATAATCCAACCCCCTTTCCACAATTCATTTATAATTCATAATTTATGTTCACCAACTACAAGTACCAATAAATATGGAATCATTAAGAAAAACTCCACTCGACTATGGCTTAGTTAGGGGGATCGTAGTAAATCCAAAGGTAAGTCGGTCTCGATTTCAGGATCACCTAACATTAGGAAAATGGGGAAAAGTTAATGAGTTTTTTTGGGAATTTAAAACCTAAAACCAGCAAAGCTAAAACCATACTATTTACTTAAATCAGTTATTATTTTATGTGAAAATCATTGATTCGAGCTTTTTATTGAATTTGTATAAAAACTTTTTTTGTTTTAGCTCGGATCATTTTTGAACTTATAGTCCATTTTTGATCGTTTTTCGAGGCATATTTTCTCGTAAACAAGATTCGTTTTTAGAAAGTTATGACCCCGTAATTTAAATTGTGATATAAAAAATATCATAAAAATTTTTATTATTTTAAAATTTTAAAAAAATATAAAATATTAATTTTCACTTTTTCTTAAAACAATATTTTGATTTAAAAATTTAAATTTTTTAAAATCATATATTTGATGTTTTTTATTATTTTTGGTACATTTTCCTATTTTTTGAGATTTTTTAACTTTATTATGATTATTATTATTATTTATTTTTTATTATTATTGCCTTTATTATTTTTTTATTTTTCCCCATTTTTCCCCCTTATTTATATCTTTTAACGTTTAATATATATATATATACTTATAATAATTGTTCTAATTTTTATTTTTACAAAATCCTTAATCACAGTATTTTTATATATATTTATTTTAAACATAATACACCTTACATAATTTACAAAAATTTAGTAAATAAAATTATATATTGTTAATACATATTCATATACTACTTCATATATATATACTCTACATTTTATACGTATTAATATGTTATATGTATTTATACATAATAAGATACCCATATAATTTCCGAAGACCTTTAAAATAAATATATATAATTTACAAATACCCATTCTTATATTATTTTATATTCAATATTATATGTTTACATAAATTTTAAATTATAAAATAAAGTATTATTATAAAATATGTATAATATTTTTATACATATATTATGCCCCTATACTCCAAAGCAATATACTCTATATTATATTTTATATAAATAGATATATGTCTTATATGCATACTTTTTAAAAAAAAAACCCCACTAACATATATAAATACAACTAACATATATATATAAAATAAAATACATGTTTAAAAAACACACAAACAACACAAACAACATATACCCTATATATATATATATAGTTACAGTACATACATATAAAATTTTATACTATAGTATGTAATGAAAATACTTTTTACAATTATATGTATTCAAAAAAAACAAATACATAATACATACTCTTTCCATAACCTATGTACAACAATGTATACCCTACCCTAAACGTTATATAATACAATATAATTAAATTTAAGTATTCATTTATAGATATATAATAGCAATGTTAATAAAGTAAAAATACCATACCAAATTAAATATAAATTTATACATTTGTTATATATAATAATATAAATCTATTTTCTACTAAAAAATAATTACTTACCTATTTATTTAATTCCTCTTCTTCTTTTCCCTTCTTCTTTTCTTTTTTTTCCTTTTTTTTCTTCTTTTCCTTTCTTTCTTTCTCTCTTTTTTTTTTTTTTTTCTCACGATTTCTCCCAGCTTTTGGTTTTCTTGTTGCAGAATTTTTTTCTTTTTTTCCAAGATTTTTTTTTCCTTTTTTTTTCACATAAAGTTAGCTTAAAATTTAAGCTAAGATCTTATTTTTATCTTATCTTTTGCATTAATGAGGATAAAACAAAAATAATACACATATGGCCACTTTTTATTCCTCACATAGCTTACTGATTTCTTTTTTTCTTCTAATTGTTGTTTCGGTTTCCGGATGTTCAATTGGGTAAAAGAAAGAAAGAAAGAAAGGAGATAAATTGGAAATGAAAGAGAAGGAAAATAAAAAAACTTAATAATTAAATATATGTAATTTTTCGAATTAATATAAATTATAACAAATACTCATCATAAATTAATTTTTAAATATTTGTGAAATTTTTATCAATTTAATTGGTACCCGATACAACTATAATTTTTACAAGTTTATATAATGAATTTCGTTATAATTTCATGCTAAATAGGCTATTTTAGTCGAAAATTGCAATCGACTATAATTTTTATCACTATTGAGTAATATTTAATTTATTTTATTAGGTTTATATTTTATAATTTTAGGGTTTCGATTAAATTCGGGTTCAATTTTGGTTAATGGTGCTTAAAAAGCAGTTTTAAGGTTTTAGTATATTGATTTTAGGGTTTTGATTAATTCCTAAGGTTTTTACTCCTTATAATATATTTAGATTTATGATTTATTAAATTTTTTATCCTGGTCATGCTTTAATGAACTCTTCAAGTCATCTAGTATTAGGTTCATTTCTACTCTTAAATAGCTAAATTTACGAGGTTTACAAACGGTTAAGTGGGGTAGAGCTAGGGTAGTCTATGAACTTCTATTTTTTCCTTTCTTAACATTTCTTAGGAAGATGAAGGGTGGTTTATGTAGGGGTTGAGACGATCTTTTTATTGTATTCTACTGTAGGTCACTCTCAAAGCATGCTCCAGATAGCATCATCCTACACAACATATAAATTCAGCTATGGTCATGAATTCCTCAAAAAGTAAAAGTTGTTGAAAAAAATATCAAAAACTACAAAAATGGCATAAAATAAAAAATAATTAAGTAAATTAAGTGCTTCAAAATGAGTTTATTTTATAAAATTGAAAGAAAAAAGTATAGGATTTTGAGAAATGAGAACTACATTTCCTTTCATTCTGTTTCCATCTATTTTCACTCATTTTATTTTCTTAAAAATTGAATTGACATACCTTCTAAAGTAGCTTAATTTTTTTACTTAAGGTTTTATATAGAGAGATTGTTATATTAGTCTTTTCCATTGGGAGGGATACAAAGAAAAAATGATAAGCATTGGGTTTCCACAAAATCTTTAAATTGGAAAACAAAATAAAAACACGTTCCATTGATTTAGAAAAGAAATGAACTTTAAAAAAAAAACAAACAAAAATAGGGTTAAAAATTCGAAAAAAAATTTTAAAACAAATCAAAGTTTTATGCTTCCTTTAATATAATTTTTGCATCAAAATTTATTTAAAATTAAAATATAGGCAACTTGGGCAAAGTGGGGCCAAAATAGCACATGATCCCATGATGAGCTCATATCGAATGGGAAAAAAAAAGAAAATCAAACAAATAAGAAAGCAAAAAATTTACCGGGGCTCTTTTAAAAATTTTAGTCATAACCCAAATTTTTCCCTAACAGATCTCACCTTTTTAAAAAAAAAAAAAAAAAAAAAAAAAAAAAAAGGGAAAAAAAGATGGAAAAAAAAAAAGTTTTTTTCCCCTCAACCCCAAAAAAACAAATTGCAACACATTGAATATCATTAAACAAAAGAAAAAAAAAAAGGGAACCCCTTTTTTTAATTTTTAAAAAAAAAAAAAAATGCGGAAAAAAATGTAAATAAAAGGAAAGCTTACAAGTAAAAAACGAAAGAAAGGGGTTTTTAGGGGGAAAATTGAAAAAAAAAAAAAAAAAAAAACCCCATTGGGAAAAAACACCGAAAGAAGACACAATTTTAAAAGCCTGACACCTTAGAAATTTTTGTAAAACCTTTTCTCCGCCACTTTCCAATTTTTGGGATTTTTGCCAAAAAATTTTAAAACAAAAAAAACTGAAAAGGAAAAAAAAAAATTTTAAAAAAAAAAAAGGGAACCCCAAAAAAAACCCATAACCAAAAAGAAAAATTGGAAGTCAGGGGCACCAAAAAAATACAATCCGAAGAGGGAAATTTTTGTCTTTGAAAAAAAAGGGGTTTAATCCTTAAGTTAAAAAATATGTCTGATTTAAGTTAGTTTTTTTTTTTCTTAGTGAAAAATTTATATCTTTTTATTTAAATAAATCACTTAGGGGGGGGCAAATCCTTGTAGAGTTTCATAATTTAAGATAAAATCTGAGGACTTGAAAAATTAAAAAAACCCGCTTTTGAGTTTAAGGGTAACAAAAAAGATCATAAAATTTGAAAAACACAAATTTTTCGATTTAATTTAGTCCTGTGAATTTAAAATTTTTTTAAAAAAATTAAAAAAAAAATTAAATTTTTTTTGAAAATAGAATTTTTCTTAAAAAAAAACTACATCCTTTTCTTTCGCCCCATTTGAGCAAATTTAAAGAATTTTTTGCTAAAAAAAAAAAAATTGAAAATACTTTTTGGAAAAATTTTTTTTAATTATAAAAAAGAGGGGAAAAAAAACCCAAAAAAAAACTTCTTAGAAAAAAATTTTTAATTTTAAAAATTTGGGAAAAGGAAAAAATTTTTTTGAAAAAAATGATTAAAGTTAAGTAAAAAAAAAAAAAGGATATTCCAATCTCTGATAGTTTTTAAACATAAAAAAAATTTTTAAATGCTAATTCAATTAAAAAAAAATGCAAAAAAAAATAGAATTACTGCCCAAATAGGTCCATTCCAAGTAAAAACAAAAAAAAACCTCTTTAAATTTTTAATTTGGATTTAAATACTTTTTTTTTTCCAAAAGGTCCTTAGAGATGTTAGGGGGATTAGTTTTTAAAAAGATCCAATAACCCATGTAATAAAAAAGGGACCGGTCTCAACGTGGACTAAAAACAATTTGAAGTCATCCCAAATTTACCTTCTCTAAAGAAAAGACAAGTGAGTTCTTTAAAACCTTTAAATCAAAAAAATTATAATACCGAGAAGAAGGATTTTTAAACCAAAAGTTTTTTTAATTTTACAAGGGGGTCTATTTCCCCAAATTAAAAAAACGGTTTTTAGTTCCCGGCACCAAAAAAAGATAAAAAAAGAAGTCCCAAACTCTTTTTATCCAAAAAAAAATTTTACCAAAGCTAATATCTGTTTTTTAAAGAAATGATTCCAAAAAAGTCCCCCCAAACCACCCAAAAAACCCTTTAAAAAGTAAGAAAACCCCACTCTAAAAAACAACCTTTTACAATAACAACCAAACAAATGTAAAATTCAAACTTGATAGTAAGTCCCCCATCCAATTCAATAAAAAAAATCCCTTTTTTTATCAATTAAAAAAGGGGGTCTTAAAAAAAAAGAAAAATTTTTGTCTCTTCTTTTGGAGATCTGTAAAAAAACCTTCCCAAATCCTCTACCAATAATCTATACCCCTTTTTTTAAAGGGCCCCAATCCACTATTAAACTTTTTTGGATTCACTTGTCTAAAATTTTTTTTGGGCCCCCCAACATAGAGTTCAAGCTATAAAAAAAACCTTCTTTTTATCCCAAAAATTTTTTGTAGCTTGGGGGAAAAATAGAATAACTTAAAAAAATACCTTTGTTAGCCCCCTTTTTTTTTTTTTTAGGTTTTGAGAACCATGTTGGTCCCCCTATCAATATCACATTTTTTTTTTGGGTTTGGAAAATAAAAAGCAACTTTTTTCCCCAAGAAAAAGGGATAAGGTATTTTTTTTTTAAAAAAACCCAAAAGGGAAAAAAAAAGATTTTTATCTTTGGGGAAAGGGCGTACAAAAAATAATCCTTTGCCAAAAAGATACTTACTTATATCCGTTTAAAAATTTTTGAAAAGGAAAAAAAAAGTATAATAGAATAGTTTTAATCTAAGGGATGGGGGGAAAGTAATAAAAGTTTTTAAAAAAAAAAAATTAATAGGGAAAATTTTATAAAAACCCCCTTAAATTTGACTCAATACAAAAATTTTTCCTCCCTAAAACTTCAAAAATATAATTTCTTTTTCTCTAAACTTTTTTAAAAATATTGGTAAAAAAAACCCTTTTTTAAATTAAAAGACCTTTTTTAAACTTTTAATTTT